>JALPQI010013651.1:0-36599 GCA_025490895.1 Thaumatotibia leucotreta | reverse complement strand
GTATTTATTGTAGAGTCCACATTATGAAGTATTTATTATTTGGTTCTTATACATAGACATAGGTATATGTATATTATAACATTACTTTTACAGTAATTAAACAGAGGTACTGACAAACATGACACTACTACATAATAACGACTTAAAACTAGTTAGTTACTCATCTAGAAGAACGTTCTAGATTTTTAAGAATTTTGAGACCCCAAAGACTTATAGGGTTTCATCATTCTTGAATCCGATTTTCATTTATTTTTTTCGTACATTGTGAGGCGATGTGTTCATTGTGTTCCATGCAACTAGTAACAAGTTCTCGAGAGCACAACAGGGTTTATATTATTTATTCAAACCGGCAAATTATCGATAATACTCAAGCTACATCGGTAATGTTACAGGCTGCACTTTCTAGAGTAACATAATCGATATTGATGACCGCTACTGACATAGGCCATTTTTTTTTAAAGTTGTCCCGCCTACTTTTTTGCAGCAAAACCATTTTTTTTATTATTTCTACTCAGAATCGTGAACTTTTCAATCCTAATAGAAAAAAAATTGTCCCAAATTTGACATAAATTTTTGGAAAATGTCAATTCCGTTACCGCCATACAAAATGGCCGCCGTAAAAAGACTTAGGACAATTTTTTCTACTATGAGGATCGAAAGAGCTTGCAATTCTGAGTGGAAATCATATAAAAGTTCCAAATCCAAACAAAAACGGGAAGTGAACTTTGAAAAAATGACCCACGTATGCGCCATCTATCGGATCCAGTGATCAATGCCAGCAATACAGTATTCGTTGAGTGAACCGGGTTTTCCCATTTCCACCTAATAAAGGTACAATTTAGTACATCATAAATACGGGATTCCGTATTTTTCTCAGGTATCGCATTAAAGTCGAAAGTTATTAAAGGAAAACACTGAACGGTCTCCAATTCATTCGCATACTGAATGAGGTTTTTTACTTTTAGTTTAGGGACACCAAATAGAGCTAAACGAAAAAAAAACTTTAGTTTAGTCAGGTTTGTAATGAAAATGAAGCACTCGATTTCAATAAATACTCGGTTTTGGTGTTAATTCTAAAAACTATAAGCGATATTATAATTTAAAAACGCCGATCAAGCTTAAATTCCTAATTATATCGTGGCGATCCAGAAAGGTTTTTTAATATCACGCTAATTGGGTCTCCCTAAAGCTGAAAATGCCCTTAAGCAGCAGTGTGGTCGATTTCTAATATCTTATCTAGTTATCTTAATGCAAACAGTTGGCCTACCGCGGGGATTCGTCTCAGTTACACCAATGAAGGCTTCATTAGAGTGACAGAGACAAATCCCCGAAATATGCAAGCTTCGCGGTAGGGTCGCTGAATCTTAAACAAAAACTATAATTTTGGGAAAATGGACGTTAGACAAGCAGACCTTCGCATGTCAAGCTGGCAACACTATAATTCGTTATCGTACAGAGTGAATGTCAAATTACATCATTTCCTAAACGAAATTATAGTGAATTTTACCTTATCCGGTGACATTGAGTTACGTTTATTGCGTGGCTGTATTGTTGATTTTAAGTATGATAGATTGTAAACTTTTATTACTTGCTCAATATTAAGGCGATAACTTCCTGAATATATTTTTTAGTGAGTTTTCCTTGCGATTCTACGTATTTAGAACGCAAAAAATACGATTGGAGACATTCATAATGTCACATCGCTACATGCATCTCTCTTTTTTTGAGTCAATAACATAAGTGTAAGAAAGAAACGGTAAGATTTTCTCTGTCCATGCCTCAAGCGAGTAAAACCTGACAAACTATAGATGCTTAATTATAAATAAACTTGTAAGTACTTTTCTTGTTTCTTTGTTTACTGGTTAAGTTTATCAAATTAGTTATTAACAAATAAGTATATAAAAAGTAAATTAAATTGCAACTAAAACTTATTACACAGGATAGTTTCGAAGAGACTTCTTAGTACCTGCAAGTTTTAAAACGGTTTACTTGTTATCAATGAAAAGTTTTTTTCTAATTCGCTTTCAAGGTCGTAAAAGAATAACGGTATTCGTCGCCTTAAGCGACCCCAAAGTGTCGCAAAAGAAATAAAAATATATCCGATAAAATCTCGAACAAGGTCGAAACGGTAAAACTTTGTGGATTCTTCAAAATAACCTTTAATGATTCCAATTCGCATGCAAATTCGGACTTATGGGGGAATTGCCTTCGATATCGTTTCAATGAGTTCTAAAAATAGTAAAAGGGTCCTGGAGGGCTGTTCGAACATTTGAATCGTAGATTTAGAACTTTTGGACACGGCGGTGGCAAACAAGCACATGGAAGGAATGAAAGTAAATCCAAAGAAAGTAAATACATATCGGCATTAACAAACAGAGTGGTCATGAGTATACCGACAGACTTTACCTATGCATTTTTGATGTCACAAGAACTAAACAATATTATAAGACATATTGAAACAAAACAAAACATTTATTTTAATGTTTAATTTTTTTAGACATGGCCAGTAATTAATTGTAGGGAAAAACTTTTTTTAAAGAGATATTTTAAACATTTTTCTCATATTCTCAAACGTTAATCAATAGGTATGTCAGGATGAAAACTCATAGTGTAATCGTGCAGGCATTTTTCAGTGAGGTATGATGAAAATAGTTTTTTGAAAATCATGTTATTATGAAAACGAATCCAGAAAAGTTCATATGACATTACGTGAACTCAAAATGTGGTCAAGAATAAAACACCCTTCAAGTTTGTCGGTATACTCATTTACACCATTTATATTACTGCTACGTGTGTGACGGCAAGGGACTGGAACCGTTATTTTCTCTATACAAAAGAACGGTTCTTTTTTCGTTCATTTTCGTTCTTCGGTATATAAAATCTAAGTTAATGGAGTATTTTAAAATATGATATTATAAATTACATAAAATATTGAGTATTACATAAATATGTTAAAAAACATTTTAAAATATTGGATTACGTCGAGGTTTTTTGTAAAATAACGGTTCCGGTCCCAGATGACGGCCTTTACTCCTAACAAATCAAATGAACATTTCTACATCTTGAAAGCGCTCTGGGCCAGGGGCAAATATCTTAAGAAGTCTTAAGTATGCGCGCAGCGTGTCGGGGCTTAAAGGGACCGGAATAGTTGAGTTTTTCCAATACAAGCACCAATCAGCTTCAGATATACAGGGTGTGTTTAAACCTAGACCATGGAAAAATAGTATAACACCAAAACTAAAGAAACTTGTATAACGCTGTATAGTTTTTTTTAAGTCAATACGTAAAAAACGAATTATTAATATTGGATGTCATATACAATAGAAAAATAGACCAAGATCACCAAATTCCGAGGTGGGAATGGAACCCACGTACTCAGCTTTTGCGACTGATGCCTGTGCCGCTCGGTAATATTTAGTAAAAAAAAAATTGATATGAGTTTTACAAAAACTTGAATAAAAAAAACACTTTCGTTTTTTTGTATATCATTTAGCTTTGAAAGTACTTAAACTGTACTGTCAATGTAGTGTTGGATACTCATGCGACTGTCGAATCAACTATAATATAATAACAATTGAAACTGTAGATAATTGTAATATTTACTAATTTCACAAAGGAAAAGACATCAACGAGCGCGATAAGCAAGTTCTTCTGGAGAAGAGATCAACGCGTTGTGACTGAACTGGGGTATATAGCATTACAATTAATAATACTAACAATAGGTCAAACTACTATTTAATTAGAGTGAGACAAGTCTATTTCCAGATCCTATTAGATTCACACTCACCATCGCCACTCACCGTTAACCTTCTAGAACTCGTCAATGACAAATATGGGAAAAATTACTGCAACATACCTGTAACAAAAAATACATAATTGAACGGTATGCCCATAATATATAAAGATGATCTCACTATCTTTTATGTTTGTTCTACGAATTATGCCGTTTTCACGACTTACTCATACAGATACATAACATTATGGCTTCATTTACCAATTTTTTATGGCGAAGATAACTAACAAGAACAGATTATAAGCAGCTGCAGTAGTCTATTAACGATATATTCTAAATATGTATGCTTATACATATATATGTAAGCATATGCTTGGGGAAAATTATGTTCTTTCTTAGCTTATGAGGATGTCCCACTGCTGGGCAAATGCATCAGCTCTCCCCAACTCCCGACGGATAAAATCTGGGGATTATAAGAGGCCGTAACATTAATCAATTTAATCATAAAATAACTGATTCACAGTTAGTACAAATTACGAATAGCGGTAATAAAATGTAAATGGGCTCTTAAATACATCATAACTTAAATTTACGTAAGCATTAATGTCCGTAGCATTCATTTAAGTGGAATTACGCTATAAAGTAATTATATTCAAAGCTTTACGCTTTAAATCAGACACATTTAACTTTCAGTACATATAAATCGAGTAATCGAATCGGTAACCATGGCAACGCAGGGCAAACACTACTGATAGTTTCCTATAATCGTATCTCGTTCCAGTGTTTTATGATTATAGACTTTAACATCTACAAGGAAGGTCGAGATTGTGTATGATGGATGAGATAGGAGGTAGCGATATTTACGTAGGTCAAAGATAAATCAAATCGTATAGAGTGTTCAAGTCATAAATGACAATTCGACTTATTAGATTATAAGTTGTATGGGAGGTACGTAAAAAAATTGATAATAATAGCTTCAAAGCTGCATTACATTATGAGCTTATTATAAGCTGGCTTCGAGTGTATTATAAATATTATAAGAGTACTATCGCGCAGAGACCGGATACCGGTTTTTTCCTCCATACAAAAGAACGGTTGGAATTTGGTTCTTTTTCGTGCTTCGGTTTATTTATTTTTGTTATTGTAGTAACTTAAAAACATGATGTTGTTAAGTACATAAAATATTGAGGACTACATAAAGAGTATAAAACTTTTGAAAATATTGGCCTATTTCGAGGTTTCTCTAAAAAACCGGTTCCGATCCCTGCTATCGCGTTCAGGTGCATTCAGACCAAAAGAGCATTCGCTGTTCTATCCCCCACTCTACGAAATCAACGAATCACGTTTCGTGTAACGATGGAATTTCGTAGAGTAGGGGGATAGAACAGCGAATGCTCTTTTGGTCTGCATGCACCTTTCGCCGAAGGTTGAGCATGCCTAGGCCTATTTTGGAATACACCCGAGAAGCGGTCACTTATTTATATTATCTACCAAAGGAAAGGGTCTGTGACTAAGTATTTGACCAGTAAAATACACTAAGCAATTTAGTGTGCGAGTTTATGTTTTTCATCACACGTACGGACAAAAAAAAATATTTATAAGACAAAATATATTTTTTAGAAAAGTGTAAATCCCTAGGGAATTATTATTTATTACTTCCGCTACGCATACAAGCAATGGCACGCTTAGAAAGCAAGTGTGATGAAAACCAAATTTTTACTCATGTATATATAACCCAAACATTCTGTGATCTGATCTGGACTACTCTATAGAACTGGGCAATACCCTCGTAATTTAAAAAGTCTTATGTTGTTATGAATGTCGTATGGAGTTACGACGTTTTGGTATAGCACGGCAATAGTGACGTGCCAGCGGCGAGAATATCGATTTGGGCGCAGCGACCTCGGAAACGTCATCGTAGACAATTTGCATATTTTTTCAACTTTTGAATGATTTCTTGATGTCTACAACAGTATTTATAATAAAAGCAATAGTATATTCGTAAATAAGTATGTTTAATATTATTGTTTTCATTTGAATAAAGAATCCTACACTATAAATAAAAATACTTTAATAAGTATACAAAACAAAACATTTAATACAAGTAAGGGAGAGAAGGTGTCGTAGATCTATTTACACCCTACGTGAAATTAAATATATTTTTATAAATAAGTTAGAGTTAGTATTAAATAAGTTTTTGAAAAAAAAGCACTACGAGTATACTGGACCCGCTGGAAACGTTTTTGCGAGCTTCAGGACATGATGCTTAGCCAAGTTGTCAATCGCTAGCGCTTAGTAGCGTATCGTAGTTTTCCCTCTCTGTCACTCTTTCATATTAGTGCGACAAAGACAGTTAGCTGCCTTTCGCTTACGATTGACGATGAAGCGCTAGCGATTGGCAACTTAGCTAAGCACCCAGGAGTCCTTATCTATTTAATGGTGTAGAAAAGTTACTTCCATTCGTATTACACGTTAAGGTGCATTCAGACCAAACGAGCATTGACTATTCTAACCCCTTACTCTAGGAAATTCGATCGTTACACAAAACGTGATTCGTAGAGTGGGGGATAGAATAGCGAATGCTCGTTTGGTCTGAATGCACCATTACAAGCTTTTGTGTACTGTGTTCTAAAGCTAAGGTTGCTAATACCACATTAAATATGCATAAAGAACTTAAAACAACAGCGCAGCGGATTTACGTATTCGCCATACTTGCCTTTTAAACTCGAGTTAGGAGTGGTTTTAAATATTTAAAGATTGAGGTACAGCTTGCAAAGGACGGTCTAATTTTCATGTCATGTAGTAAAAGAGAATATAGGAAAG
The DNA here is from genome assembly GCA_025490895.1 of Thaumatotibia leucotreta. Taxonomy (NCBI): domain Eukaryota; kingdom Metazoa; phylum Arthropoda; class Insecta; order Lepidoptera; family Tortricidae; genus Thaumatotibia; species Thaumatotibia leucotreta. The sequence goes on along the minus strand of JALPQI010013651.1, from coordinate 30,043 downwards.
TCCTCTAAATTTCACGTTTCAAGCTGATAAGCCTTTATAGCGGGCATTTTACATGCTAATTTGCAAAACCTCACTAAATTGTTGGTCACTGCATACGTTTTTGCACTTCGATTTGACTCTTCGGATGCGATATCTGTTATTTAGGAGTATAAAGTACTTAGGGTGGGATACTTCACAAACGAATTGATTGCAAAAATATGTATATCGTCAGTAGAAAACAAAAAAGTGTAAACAAATGTAAAAACTTGCATTATTCCATAATCACGCACTTTTAGAACACAATCTTGGTTGTTTCACCAACTTAAAACCTTAAACCTTAAGTTCACGTACATTTTTAGTTAAAATAATTTATATTTTATATTTATATTTTAAAGAAAAACTGGTCTTAATCGCGTAAACTTACGTTTAATTATATCCTGATGTTTCGGGCATAAAGGTGCATGCAGACCAAAATAGCATTCACAGTTCTATACCCCACTCTACGAAATTCATCGAATCACGTTTCGTGTAACGATCGAATTTCGTAGAGTAGGGGGATAGAACAGCGAATGCTCTTTTGGTTTGCATGCACCTTAACGTTACACCCGTGGTCGCAGGCAAACTTAACGGGTGTAACGTCATGCCCGAAACGTCAGGATATAATTAAACGTAAGTTTACGCAATTAAGACTAGTTTGTCATTAAAATATGAGTGATAATCGTGTTTAAATCAATATATAAGATACATTTTTTCCTTACTACTAATAAATATAAATTTATCTACTAATAAATTTATATTTATGCTTTTATTAGTAGTAAGGAAAAAATATATCTGTGAACGTGTTTCACGATATGTGTCTAAAACGTCAAACGCTAAGGAAAGTCAGCCATGTTTATTTTCTTTTTTTGTTTTCTACTGACGAACGGTATAAAGGCTTTTAATGAAAATAAAATTTAACGTTACAATTTTTGTGTTGCGAAGTTTAATATTGCGTTACAACTTTTGGCAGTGAAGAGGAGACAAATTAAAATTTTCTATGAGCGATCAACAATACGCACTTTTTTATTAATTTTTCGCCTTTTTCTACTACCGATGGTTGTTGGACAGAGTATACCACATAGTTTGTATGACTTACCCCCTTATTCATAAACGTCTGCTAACTTAACAAGCTGCTAATAATTGTTTGTCCCTTTCGGTCTTAACAATGTGTCCATAAGAGCAAAAGGGACAAACAATTATTAGCGGCTTGTTAAGTTACCAAAAGTTTATGAATAAGGGGGTAACTTTCGTAACACAATTGACGCGCTCGTGATTTTTGTTTTGAAGAAACTATGTACATTTTTTTGCAATCGACGGGTTCCGACTTTCTAGAAAAATACATTTAATAACTGAGAAAGCTCGACGTGAATATCGAAGCTCCAATGTCAACAATATTCCAATAACTGTTTTTATAAAGACGTCCCCAAGGTCGAAGGACATTCCGGTACATTTACCGTTTACCAATACCGAACGACGGGCTAAAGGCATAAGGGCCACATCACACGATCCGTTTCTATTGACAGTCTTAATACTCTAAATTGATTTATTTTGAGAAAATCGGTAATAATGGTGTAACAAATTTGTGTTTTATTACGGTTCCATACCAAAAAGATACAAAAGGAACCTTTATGGTGCGACTCTGTCCGTCCTTCCGTCTGTCTGTCTGTCATTGTTAAGTATCGGCAAGAGCAACTGAATCTATCAATTTCATATTTGTAATAGTTATGAATAACGCTAAGCTAATTGCAACTCATTGAAGATAATAATATTATTATTTTATTTTTCATGAAAAATGCCGAATGCTCGAGTGGAAAAGAATTTAAAAAGCTTGAATGTAATGTTGTAAAACAATTGTTTATTATTTCGTTTAAAACTTAATTATAATTATGATTTAAGTAAAACATAACTTGCTACATCTTCCGATTGATTACTGAAATTTTGTGTATGTCATCTCCATTTCTCTGTAAACAAAAAGGATTTTACGTCACAATAAGCTTATTTTCACTTAATACTGGCGTTTCTGATAATCGGTTTAACCGAACCGCCAATAAATTAACTGTTCAATAAACACTGATCGTGTGTAGTCGGCTTAAGACAAGAGGCATAAGCTAATACCCAGTATTTTTACTTAATATTTTCCCAGCAAAGGAAAACAAACAAACTGGTATTCGCCTCAAGAGGATTTTTATAGTTATTCCGTCTCGGATTTTCCCGGTTTTCCCGGTTTTTCCGACCTCTAGTTTTATTTTACTGAAGTACAGTAACAAATTGAACGTGTTTGAAACTCGGTCCGTTTGTTTGTGTGAGCCTGTTTTTATTTATTTACTTTTGAAAATTTTATAACGAGGTAACGTTATTTATTTGTTTTCTAATATCTGCCAAGATGGTTTAAGTTTACGATACATACATATGTGGTGTGTTTTTGATTTACTATAAAGAAAAATGAACACTTAAGGCCTAGCCACATCGGATGCGTGTACAGCACGTGCGCGTGTGTGCCGTGCGCGTTGTAGCATCGGAAATGTCATAGTAGATGGCATACCGCTTGCACGTAACATGGACGTGCACGCCACGCAAGCGGTGTGCCATCTACTATGACGTTTACATACGCTACAACGCCCACGCCACGCACACGCGCACGTACTACATAAGCATTCTGTGTAGCTTGGCCTTTAGGCCTATGTCTAGAAGTGAACTGAAATAAGTTGACGAATGTGATGTATTATATAGTGTTTTATATCCAATATCACGTATTATTTGACCGATACGATCTTCAGGGTGCGGCTCCACTGAGGCGAAGAGGAGCGGAGATGTGCAAAATTGCCAATTACATTCTTCAAATTCAAAATTCGAAATACTGTCATGCGGTTACATTGGCCAATTTTGCACATCTCCGCTCCTCTCCGCCTCAGTGGAGCGGCACCCTTAACATGAAATAACGTAAAGTCTATTTTGCACAAAAAAGTACCAACAACAAAAATCTAACCGCCGAAAACCGTGTATCGGCCTTGCAGCGAGTTAGTTCAATGAAACATTTCTCCGGCGGCTCGCGGCCATCGCTTTAATTTGAGTCAATTACCTCAAGGTGCTCGGCATGGACGCAACATACTCTAACTATATACAGTGTTATGTGCAAAAAGGAAGATATACTACGTGACCTGTTTAGGGGGGGGAGGGGGTCCGTCAAAGTACCACTCTTGGTCACCAGGAGCCAGGAGGAGGGGGGGGTCTGGTATCTTGTCACGTGACTAGTATATTTCGAGATTATTTTGTAATAGTGTAATGTAAATTGGACTTACACGCCACCGTTTTTCCCTTCACTACAATTTTTAAAACCAAAAGTACAATTCTAATTAATATTTACTATCTAACCTACGCCTGTACTCTCGCAGTATGCGTTTTCATAGACCAAAAAAATACTACGTGAAAACTCGGGGGGCGGGTTGTTTGGCATATACTACGCTTCGTCACCAGGGGGAGGGGGGGTCAAAAAACGCTTAAAAAAGGGTCACGTAGTATGGGTATGTTCCCTTATCAGTAGAGAAAGGCGGCAATTTTTTTTATAAGCAAACACCTCTTCCCGTCTACATGTTTTTAATCTTTCCCCTTTTTAGGGTTCCGTAGCCAAAATGGCAAAAACGGAACCCTTATAGATTCGTCATGTCCGTCTGTCCGTCTGTCCGTCTGTCACAGCCGATTTACTCGGAAACTATAAATGCTACAGTAACGAAATTTGGTGAGAATATGTGTTGTATGAACCGCTACAGGATTATGATACTAAATTGTAAAAAAAACCATTGGGGTGGGGGCCCTCCATACATGTAACTGAGGGATAGAATTTTTTTTTTAGTTTTACATAAGCGTGTGGGGTATTAATAGAAAGGTCTTTGAAAATGATATGAAGGTTTATACATCACATTTTTATTTAAGCAAATCGTTTTCGAGATATCAGCTCTCAAAGTCTGAAAAAAGTGTCCCCCCCCCCCTCTATTTTTTAAACGACGCGATAAAAAATTCTGAAAAAAATATATGTTATGCACATTAATAAACTCTATCAACGATTTTTGGTTTGATTAAATTATCTCCTATAGTTTTTGAGGTAGGTTGATTTAACTGTATTTTTTTTAATAATAAATTGATAATGGTACGGAACCCTTTGCGCGCGAGTCCGACTCGCACTTGGCCGGTTTTTTACTACAAAGATTATTGGACAGAGCTGGACAGCGTATTATAGTAACCCACGCATAAGAAATAGTAATTGTGGACATACTTTTACATAATAAAATAATGCTCATTCAAAGTTACCCTTTTACTACAAACCAGTCACAAGATCCTCGCAAATTACAACCACAGATTAGAGCAGTTTTCACAAAAAAAAAATACTCGTAAGCGCAAAGCCGATTTAAAAACAAAACGTGCCACAGATACTGCAAAACTGACGTCAAACAGCACCCCAAGCGGTGCTTACAGTGTGCGGAAAATTTAGGCGTCTAGGAGTAGGCACGATCATATATCTTACATGCCTTCAGTTACCGAACAAAATCCAAGTTTATTACGCAGGTAAGTATATCTCCTTATTCTCCTTCTCCATTAATATAGAGCTTGCAAATATTCGAAAATTTCAGCTTTCAGGTTTTCGAATATTTGGTTTTTTATTTTAAGTTTCGAAAAGTTTTCATAGTATATTATACTATGAAATACTAAAATACTAAAAGTTGAAAATGTAGGTAAAATTAATTGGTTTTTCATGTTTATGTCAAATATTTTAATAAGACTGAGATAGAGATATCCTGCCGTATTACACAAAGATAAAAGAGACAATGGAGGTATTCCTAACTGTTCATTTTGGGAAACCTTGTTTTACCAGTATCTCCCGAAACTTTGTGCTAAGTCCCCAAATTAGTTTTATGTAATGGCATTAATAAGGAATGCGAAGTAAAACGCAGTAATTGTAGCTGTAAAGTGTCTAAATTTTATATTTTTGAGCTATAAAAATGTTCGAATACCTCATGTCTTAATATTCGAACACTATAATGGACCGTATATTCGAATTGCAAGCCCTAATCTCCACCAAGATAAGTTTGCACCTGGCGCCGATTACGCCGTATACGAGCGAAGTGCAAATTTAACTCGGTTGAGTTATAACTGTTCACGTTCCAACTTTGAATTTTCCAACGGTTTTTGTGAAATTTGTATAATTCAGCAATTGAACGTAAAGGTAGAAATGGGGAGAAAATTGAAAACTTTTGTTCGAGAAAGCTCTTTTAAGTATCGGATCGTTACAAAATAATATTTCTTTCTTTAACCGTATATTTATGAAAAGAATATAAGTAGGTACTTGGTGAAAGCATTTGTACTTTAATCTTTGTCTCTTGAATGGTTTTTCAGACTTTGATATTGCCAGCACGTTTGCGAATAGGCACTTTTATTATAAGAACCTTTCAATATTTCTCATTTTCAAGACATACATTTTTGTCATATTATAATATATTCTCTGACATGTAATATTATTCTGAGATGTGTATTAAATTATTATACGAATGTGTTTGATACGTTTGATTTGCCAGATATGATTTTAATTACCTAATAATATCAGAACAACGGTGACTTTTGTAGTGTATCATTTATATCAATCAATAATTTTGGTTAGGTATTGCCTAGTGCAGGGATCAGGTTATCTATTTGATAAGGCGTGACTTTAAAGCTGCCCTTTAAATCGTGCCTATTCCTACACGCCCACATTAATTATAACACTAATATGAGCCACCATGTCATACCATTCTCAAACGTCAAACATTTAGCTATAAAACATGTCCATACATAGAACTCTCAGACACACGTGACAAAGAGAATCTCATAGCATAAACATAAAGCCCCCGAAAGACATTTTATAGAGCATTAAGTGAAATTCGAAACATTACAAGGTTTTACCTTTAACGGTCGTGGTTGAAGTTAATTGGGTTGCCAGTACTAAAATCTTACACGAACATTTGAAAACAAAATTTAATTGTTTTTTGAAAGGCGGCCGAAAAATCTAAAGTGGGAAAATACAGTGGTCTCGGCGCTGAATATAATTTCGTTCCTTTCGGCGTCGAGGCCGCTATGAGTCTCTTCAAATACCTATCTATGAGACTCGAAGACGCCAAGGGAGCCCAAGGGCTGGCAGCTTCCTCGCTCAACGCATAAATTTGGTAATCCAAGTCAGCCAGTTATAAGTCTGTTAGTCACAATCGTCGGTGAAGGAAGATGCGACAAAATCGATACATTCGCTGGAATATTTCAAAATTCCGATAAGTAATTCAGCCGGACAAGTTGACAACCCTAAAGGGAGTAAATGACGGGTATAATTTTATCGCCGCCCTACCGCGAAGGCGGGCGTGCCCATAACAATGACTTTTAATAGGAAGGACAATAGTATACCGCTAGATTTTTTTATAACACACCCTGGCAAACTAACATACGGATTTCGATTACGTTTGTAATTTTGTATTTCAAACACAAAACTCATGAAACTCATTCACAATAAAATCAAGTATATATCACGCGGGTCAAGCTCGTTTTTAAGTCGAAAAATGCTCGAAATATTTCGCTCCGTATATGAGGTGCTTTTTCAAGAGCTAATCGCCATGGCTGCGCGACAAAGACAACTGGCAAATGACAAATTTTTGTATTGTTTGCTTAAGTACCAGTGTATTCAACATAGAAATGTAATCGCCCTTATTCAGCATCAGATTTACCCAACATTGGAAAATATTTTGATCGTAGAAGCACCGACAACCTAACGTTTTCTGATAACTGGAACACCGTGGCCGAAGTCCTACGCTAGATAGACTAGGTGTCATCAAACCTGAAGACGATCAGCACGGCCCTTCACGTGGCGGATGAGAGACGCAGGTGGAGAGACGTCATCGAAAAGCTTCGTCGAAGGAGTCGCGATCCTTAGTAATGAGAGAACGACAGAGGAGGGAAAGGTAGAAAGTAAGGTCGGCAACGCACTTGTAATACCGCGGGAGTTGCGGGTGTCCAAGGACGACGGTGATCGCTTACCATCAGGCGATACACTAGCTTGCCTGCTATTCCATAAAAAAAGCAGAGTTGGGCACATCAGATTACGATTACTCTTTATTCGTGGCATTTGTAGTTAAGATTCCAAATACTGTGCAGTCTGTTCAGGATGCTTAGCCAAGTTGCCAATCGCTAGCGCTTGGTAGCGTATCGTAGTTTTCCCTCTCTGTAACTCTTGCATATTAGTGCGACAAAGACAGTTAGTTTGCTTTCGTTTACGATTGACAATTAAGCGTTAGCGATAACGGTTGGCAACTTGTCTAAGCACCCAGGGGACTGTATGTGGATTTAGAAACAAGGCCCAATTTGAGGTACACTATTTATTTAATAGAAAATTGACAGCTTCATGACCGATATAAGAAGGGAAGAACGAATGAGTGAATGAATCATTACATTTACCAACACAGTCCAGTTCCACTATTCCAAATAGGTATTACTACAGGTACTGGACTGTCCTCGCTCAAGCTCGGTGTAACTGCTTCAAAAAGATGTCAACGATTTTGAGCCGTGTGCCTCAGGGATACTTCCTGAAGTGTATAGATATTATTAGACGTGGTGTATTAGGGCGCGGCCTAATGGTTGCTGACACGCAACTCATTATCATATTGGCTTTGGTGGGGTTGCGAAAGTTTACGCGACAGGAATGATTCATATTAGTTAAATACAACTGTTATCTACCTGTAGTAAATAATACCAAAACAAACAAAAAAATTTAACTGACTTCAACCGATTTCTCCAAGATCCCATACACAGACCCCGAGTTGATGGCAACTTCGAGGTGATGTTCGATAAAAAATAATCACCAAATTAAAAACCGACTTCAATCGATTTCACCAAGACCCCGGCTGAGTGCAAGCAAAGGGACCATCGCGGTTTATTTTCATTTCAAGTTTGTAAAACAAGAATGGTCGAAATCAGTTGGCGTGATGTGATATTGAGTTATACGTCCGTTTGTTGTGCACATGCTTTTGCAAATTTAAGGCTTATATGCGTTTCTCTTAGATGCCATTCTTTGAAATCAGCCCATTTGCAATATTATCTATGAAAAATTAAACCCGACCCATATTCTTTGACCGCGAGTGTACATCATCACCATCATCATATCAGCCGAAAGACGTCCACTGCTGAACATACGCCTCCCCCAAAGATTGCCACAATGACCGGTGCTGCGCCACCCGCACCCAGCGGACTCCTGCGAACTTCACCAGGTGAGTGTACAAAGTTTATATAATTCATTTCTATTGCAAACCTAAGAAATAACTTAATTTACCACTACATAATTTAGATCAGGGATTGCACAACCGGTTTTATTGAATACCCCTATTAGAACTGTCAAACGATTACCGCTAAAAAACAATAACTGTATTCGAATTAGAGGTAATGCTGTCATTCCGCTTTTGTCTTATTCACTATATATTCACTATTAACGATATTAAATACCTCTATTTAATACCGGTATTCCTGACTTTTGTTTGATAGATAAGATGTCAAGTACACACTATGACTAAATAGTTTTTTCTCAAACATGCTGAAAAAAGGCCGCATTTTATTTATAAATTGAAGACGAAAAGTAGGTACTCCATTTTGTTTTTTTTTTTTTCAAAAATAAAAAATAAAGCTCTGATCATTTTTACTCCTAAGATTAAAATAAATATATGAGAATCCATTTTATTCCGCTGCATTAAACTTTTAAAATGCTCAAAAGGGCCAAGCAATAAACACAATGAGCCAAACAAAACCAATCAATTAAAATGGCTCTACATCTTTTCATACAATAAACAAACGCCCCACAGTGTTTTAAAAACCCTATTTTTGTTTCACCTTCCTTTTTTTACAAAATCCGATAGACAATACTATTACAAATATCAGACTAGAACTCCCACCTCTTTAGGACGAGTACTTTTTTTTTAGAAAATCATCAAAGTTTGCCTATATCCGGGTCATGAAATTTACATTATTTTTTATTTCTTAAAAACAGGTATAGTTGAAAAAAATTTGATAATACCACGTAAATGCGGATGTAATTCCCTATCATTCGCAATTAAAATAATAAAATTACCGTTAGTACTTTCGAAGAAAATATGGTTTTTAGACTTTTCGGTTTACATTAAATATTTCCGAAATTCCGCCGTATTAGATGGAGATATTTTAGCACGCGATAGCTCACGTGTAATCAACTGTATTTAAATCTCCGTCTAATTCCGTGGAAAATAGGAGATATACATTTTTGAAAAAAATACTCAGGGTTGCCACTTAGTATATCCGGCTACCATTGTCTTTCATTAGGATATCCGGATATAAATCGATTCATTGAATAGAAACAGAGTTGAGCAAAAAGTAATATTACTCCTTCCGATTACTTTTGTATGTGTACTTTGTAATATATATTACAAAGTACACATACAAATGTAATTTACAGAAGTAATCATATTACTTTTTGCCCAACTCTGAATAGAAATATTTATTTTTGACGAAATTAAGTCAGTCTCGTCCTCGTCATATAAGTCCGTCGGTCTATCTGTCAACAAGCTGTATCTCACAAACCGTGATAGGCCGAGATATGCCGCTATAACAACAAATAAGAAAAATGGCATTCAGTAAACATTCAAATTCAAATAATGTCCTATTAAATGAACTGTCAGATAAAAACATTTTCGATGAAATGGAGGGATGCAGGTTGCGAGTTTAGTCCTCATTGGACAAGACCAAATTTTCATTATCCTGAATATCAGGGACCGAATAATTCACAGATTTCAATAATCGTTCTGCCTCTGTCGATAGCGGTTTCTTTTTGAATTTATTCTTTCTGCCACTTAGCTCCAAATCTTTAATTACGGGATCCAATGAAACGAGTGCTCTGTGGAACAAATCGAACATTGTCGCTTCTCGACTCGTTTTTCGACAATCGTGCTCTCTGTCGGACCTCCACAATTTATTTCTCGTATCTGCCCCCTGTTCAGAGAGCATTCCAATTGGCAAAGGGGACAATTCTATTATTCTGGCACCGTGTGTAAGAATCTTGTGCAAGGTAACTGTCAATTGAAGCCAATCGTATTTAATTACGTAGCAGGTATGCTAGATCTCTGCAAAAAGCGTCGAATTTTATTGGATCGATTGGCAAGTTACTCGAGATTACTGTCAAGATAACATCATTCCAACATCGCGTACTGTGGCTCGCCAAAGATCTCCTCTTGTTCGAGCTCTAAGATTTTTGAACGCGCTTCTGTCATGGGCACCTGAATGTTATCTGTTTGCAAGCCGATGGGCAATTGTGTGTAGCGTATGTCTGAAGTACTGCGAGGTAATGGATGACAGTGGTGTATTATAATGATATTTTGTATCTAATATTGTGTAGTCTAAATTGTACAGTGCTTTGGTTTATACTGTCATGCTGTATATTTTTTGTTTGAATAAATAAATAAATAAATAAATAAATGTCATCCAAAAGCCACTTCCCAATATTCAAGATTTCGGCAAAAGTCACATGATATTGGTCCGAAAAAAAAGTTCGAGCAGTATTCCCATCATTTGTGGTTCCTGAAGTGGGACGTACAACATCTACTAACAGGCCTATTCTTTCTTTGATTTCCGATTAAATTCTTCTTTTTCTCACCTCAAGTAAGCGGACATCTTCAAAGTTCTGCGGAATTCGCCAACGTTTTACTTCTGCCTTATAGCCGAGTTTTAATACAAATTCCAAAGCTCCATAATGCCTCACTCCCGGTCCCTCCATGCTACATGCATTGACGTGGGGTTTTAGTATCACCTAACGAGGGTGGACTCCGTCACATGTCATGTAGCTTTTCATCGAAACGTAGCCACAGAAGTAAAAAATGGCACCCGGATAAGTTTTCAACTCTAGTGACAGTAAAGTTGTTTTGACAGCCCTAGCTATAATAAAACCGGATATAACTTCAAAAATTGATAACTTCTATTTTCCACGGAATTAGACGGAGATTTAAATACAGTTGATTAAGATACACGTGAGCTATCACGTGGTAAAATATCTCCATCTAATACGGCGGAATTTTGGAAATATTTAATGTAAACTGAAAAGTCTAAAAACAATATTTTCTTCGAAAGTACTAACGGTAATTTTATTTTTTTTATTGTGAATGATAGGGAATTACATCCGCATTTACTTGGTATTATCAAATTTTTTTCAACTATACCTGTTTTTAAGAAATAAAAAATAATGTAAATTTCATGACCCGGATATAGGCAAACTTTGATGATTTTTATAAAAAAAGGTACTAGTACTAATGAGGTGGGAGTCCTAGTCTGATATTTGTAATAGTATTGTCTATCGTATTCTGTAAAAAAAGGAAGGTGGAACAAAAATAGGGTTTTTAAAAGACTGTGCGCGCCCTAGACTAATAGAGTACGCACTATCACTAAATAAATATAAGCGCATTTACTTCCTATCGAATATTTATTTGTGAAACATAAAATAACAATAGAATAACTTCGTTTCATACAAAAATCACGCCAAAGTCCACAATACATTTTATAAATGTGGATGTAACAAATGTTGGTACAGCGGCCCTACCGCGAACTTCGAAATCCGCAAAGGAGAATGGGCATTTTGTCCCATTGATGTATACGATTGAGACGTACCTTGTTTGAAAGGGCTTGGCCATAGGATTATTTGTTTGTATGACACCAACATTGGGTTGCGTGCAGGGACCGAGATATTAAAAAAAAAAGCTGTATAAATAATAAGGTTTTTCTCAAATTATTCACTGTATAATTAATTGAATCGTGCTTTACATGAAAGAATGCGAAAAATGCTACCGGTATATATATTTAATCGTATCGTAGAGTCTATAAAAGGGTTGAAATTAGCTCATGTAACATATGCCTGTAACGAGAAACACTTTTTTTTCAATAAAGCACAAGTGTATACACATGTAGTGCACATCATTGTAAAGGTACCGATGCAAGCTATTTTTCGTAATATAAGCTTGCACTCCAACGAATGCAGGAACCGAAATATTATTATTTTATTAGTTAATTAGCGGTAATTAACGACGCCATACTTTTTCCACTCGACACTAGATGTCGCATGGGTACCAGAATGGACGATTTTTATTTTTGATCTAGTCGAATGAGTTATATGCCATTTCAAAGAGTTTTCCTAACATTATATTTTTACATAACACTGAATGCTGAAAGTGTCCAGATTTTTTATTTTTACGGGTTTCAAAAAAGCGCTGTATGGTGAAAATCTGAACTAAAATAATCATGTAAATAATCGAACTTTTCTAAGCAATTTTCGCAGTTATGTTGTGCTTAAATTAATTAAAATTAATATTCATTTATTTCTTGTAATTAATATTCAATAATCATAGCAATAAATACCTTAAATATTTATTTTTATTTTACTACAGACATCTCGTGACCAAAAGAATAATCAAATCCGCGGCCAGTAGCTGAACTAGAATCGTAACCTGCTCCCCGCCAAAACTGCTATATCCACATAGCCGCTTTAAAACGCTCATTTGAGGTCTATGGTTTTAAAACTGTATGCGGTCCTAGCACAACTGGTGATTGACAGTAGGTCGCGGCCTTCACAGGGCTACCCGTCTCGTTTTAATCAATATAATCAATGAGGGACTGGTAGTCTTCGACAAGAGCGCGTATTACTGCGCATTAAGACATGCTAGCCTGGTGCCTATGTTACTAACAATAATGAGTTTTGGAAAAAAAATCTAATCAGATTCAATTACTGCCTAAGATATATTTATATCCTGTATATTCTGCAGCAGCACCACAACGTGATAGAGCTTACAACGAAATGAGAGGCATTGATTTTTTAACTACTCTTACAATTTTAAAAACATGCTAGAGATCCGTCCTAACAACGTCTAATCTCCATTTAATTTAAAATGTGTTGTCTCTTTTTCACCAATAACATTGTGAAATTGATAGATAAGACATTTTTAGTACAGATGGTGCCTTTTTTAGGCTCTAGTGCGAGAAGTGGGTCATTTTACGTCAGGTTTCAAGACTTCGGAGGGCCATCTGTACTAAAAAACAACGTACGAGACACGTGCAAAAACGAAATTCGTAACTAGTGTCGATTTAAAACACTCTCTATCGGTCGTGTTTTAAAACATCGCCACTAGTATAGAGACTTTCATGTTTTTCACACTTGTGTCGTAATGCACTGTAACAGTGCCAGGCCGTCACGCAACTAAATCAATCCTGACAGCTGTCAGTTGAATACATTGTCAAAAATGTCACTTTTTGACAATGTATTTAAATGACATTTTCTCATTTTCATGTCATTTTCTCTTATATGTATGGCAATCGAACAACCTTAATATGTCATAGTAAATGAAACAATTAAGACATTTTAAACAACTTTATTTTATTGCAATAACAATAATATTTTTCATGATAATATAAGCTTTGGGGTATCCCATACAAAACATTCCAATATTCTCGTAACTCCACTTAAGGCACTGGTCTCACCGCGAGCTACTAAGCTGGGCGAGTATCGCCGTGTCTCTTTTATTTACACGGGAGTTCGTATCTTTTGTTCGTGTTTATAGCCGATAGTTCATAGCTTAGTAGCTCGTGGTGAGACCAGTGCCTTAATCAATGACGTGAATCACCGGCCTTAGCACATCTTGTGTTTAACAGCAGCCATCTCTATCAGATTCTACTGATTAAAAAGAGACATGTGGCTGCGAGTTGCTGTCAAACACAAGATATGCTAGACCCGCTTATATTTGACAGCAACGCGTGGTCCGCTCCCAGCTACGCGCCTCTTTGTAATCAACAAATGATAGAAAGAGACGGATAGCTGCGGGAAGACTGCGACTTGCAGTCAAACATGAGATATGCTAGCCCCGCTGTATTCGTAAGAATTTATCGTACATAGCATAGGACAGGGACATAGCAATCGAAGGTGGCGTGGTAAAATCCGCTAAGTATATATCATTATTAATTAAAATTAGGTTGTTAACCTGACGTAAGTGCATGTAGTTCGTATTTTGAATACCGGTTTTGCTCGACTTATCGGGTTTCACCACGCAACCCTCGTAATGATCAAGGACCCATTTGGATCCCAATAGTGTCTTTGACGATCACTGGTTCTGTACAATACAATTCTTTAGTCAGATCAAACGCAACTAATTGGTACACAAACCTGATACATGGGGCACACACCTGATAAATATCGATGATCTTCATCGTTTGGGCTTAGCAGATCCAGGTCCTTGAAGATGCTAGCGATCCTCATACTCGTACTATTTCCCATCCATTTTTTTGATCGGACGTATATTAATTTAATATACGAGTATGTATGTGCAGAAGTAGGTATGTGATTCTCTTGAAATTAAATTAGCTTACAACTTATTTTGGAAGCTTTTATCCTGTTATAGATTGCTACTTCCCAGATAATCAGATACCTATTGAACAGAAATACGAACAACATGCGGAAAGCTGGATACTTACAAACCTGATGCATGGGAACTTCCCGCCACTGCTTCCTTGCTATTTTGATGTGAGCAGATGTTATAGCTCCTGTTATCATTCTTGACCGGGCCATTTAACGGCTACCCAACTAGGTATGCATAGCAATATATTGTTATAAAACTATTTGATGTCAGGCCGAACACAAAAGCAGTCACTCAGATACCACGTCACCAAAGTGTCAAAACTGAATTTGAACTTTACACACGTGCGTGTAGGTCTATAATGCTCTGCGAACCCTGACTTATATATCGGTCTTTGGCGTTGAACCTGCGTTGCTGACGAATTAATCATTAGCGTTCAACAGGTTAAATCTTGTATTACTTACCCGATTAGGAAATCACATGTTTCATCATATCAGCCGAAAGACGTCCACTGCTGAACATAGGCCTCCCCCAAAGATTGCCACAATGACCGGTCCTGCGCCACCCGCATCCAGCGGATTCCTGCGACCTTCACCAGGTCATCGGTCCACCTTGTGGGGGGCCTACCCACGCTACGCCTTCCGGTACGTGGCCGCCATTCAAGAACCTTCCCGCCCCAACGGCCATCGGTTCTACGCGCAATGTGCCCCGCCCACTGCCACTTCAGTTTAGCAATTCGGAGAGCTATTTCGGTTACTTTAGTTCTGCAGCGGATCACATGTTTATCTCAATAGATTTGTAAGATATTTGGAGTTGACACTGAACTAGTAACCAAAATACCTACTAATCTAATTGCACGGACGACTTTGAGTTCCTTCAGTAGACCAAAACGTACCTTTCAGTCAGCCTTCTGGGAAGGTTTCGCAGTAATCATTCGAGTAACTATGGAAGTGCAGACATCTGGTTCAATTGGTATCGGAGTTAGTAAAAATGCTAAAGCGGGCCTTACTAGCGCGGTTATACAGTTTTTGGGAAAGAACGACTTATCTAGAAATCTTCCATATTCTCTTGCTCTACTTTAATTTCTTACATATGTATTTCCTCCACCACTCCTCTTACCTGCGAAGTTATTAGCTCTTCACGTGGCGTGTAAGAGAGTCCTAGTATTGTATTTCATATATCCTACTGAATGTTCCTATACTCGTGCATGCCATAGATATGTACATTGTTAGCGTGATTGTTTCATCAAATCCTATAGCTCTACTTACAGACATAGGTACACACACATTGCGTAACAAGGTAACGTATTTGTAAATTAGAAATATGTATTCATCTTGAAAACACTAATCCGATCGCCGATTACCCAGCGTGGCGATTTTTGGCATGTACCGCCTACTGTGAGGAAATTCCTTTATCCAGCGGTGGACTGATATAGTCTGATGATGATGATGATGATATTGAATACACGTATTCCTCGCCCATTGTCGCATTACTAAGTCACGGTTTATGTGGCCTTGACATGTCAGACAAACAATAATACAGACAGACCGATGGAAACTTTAAGGGTCCCTTGTGGCGGATTTGATACCTAATATTTACATGGAATAAATAATAATGTAATTAATACTTACTTGCTTACTTTGATTCTACTGGAGATAGAGCCGACTTACTGCACGATTTCATCGATAAGGTGGCCCAATTAGCACTTGACGTACGTAGTGACTTCTACTGCCCTTATAGGTAGTAGAAGCTAAGTGATCAATCCAAATCCAGTACGGACATTTTGGAAACCATAACAGATAACGAAATCTTGTCTAAACCATGAGATCGATTTTACTAAAAAGAAAAATCGCATTCATACACTTACAAAAATACGTGTATTCGATCCAAAAATCGAACCTGCACTTTTTGAAAAATAAAATTTCGTTGTTTTCATTTTGATATCGGTTGCGTAGCTCTTAAATAGTAAATGTTAGTAACAAACATGATATCTAAAACTAATGAAATGCATTGTTTTTAAACAATGAAGCTTTATTTTTCAATACTTCAGTGCCGGCACCCCGCCGGCCCTTTGACTTTGTATGGAGAAGTTACAAACTATGAGAAATATCGAAATCCGTTGTTAAGAAACATGGCCACGTTTTTAGATTTAATAATAATGGCATGGTTCCTAAGAACAGAATTCGATATTATTTCGAAATCTGTTCTTAGGAAACATGGCTAAGTTTTTTGATTTAATAATAATGGCACAGTTCCTAAGAACAGAATTCGATATTTCTCATAGTTTGTAACTTCCCCATACAAAGTCAAAGGGCTGGCGGTGGCACTGAAGTATTGAAGAATAAAACTTCATTGTTGAAAAACAACGTATTGTATTTGTTTTAGATAGCATAGCCCTCAGTAATATTTACTATTTTAGAGCTACGCAACCAAGATTCAAATTAAAATTCCGATTTTATTTTCCAAAAGTGCAGGTTCGACTCCTGGGTCCAGTACCTACACGTATTTTTGTAAGTATATGAATGTAGTTTTTCTTATTACTAAAATCGATCTCACAGTTCCTAAGACAAGAATTCGCTATCTGTTATTATGGTGTTCAAAACCGCCATACTGACCCATTTGGATTGATCACCCTGTATTCTAATACCTACATGTTACTGGGTGTCGTGCCTGCAACGCCAATAACACCTTTAGCTGTCATGATTTCAGTAGCTGTCAAAGCGATTTTCATACTTTTACGTAAGGCTAAGCAAATACTTGGATTCGAGCTTTTGGCATATAGTAAGTATAAATCATTTCTCATATATGATGTAAGGCATTCAAAAGGTTAATATGACGCCATGAAGCTGAATGCTACTCAGCTAATTCTAAGGCATAAACCAAATACGAAGCCGTAGAATCACTAAACTGTATTCGTAACTTATCAACCTCAGCATCTTCTGTTATTTTCTGAAATATGAATAGTAGTACGTACGTAGTTATAATATGAATAATGTCTGTTCCAAACCACAACCATTCCGTAGGATCCTAAAAGGCTACAAGAATCTGCTGAAATGAAATAAGGTAATATAAATTAAACATACTTTGTTATTGTTCCGTTGTCTTTATCATCAGTTCCAAGTAACCTGATAGTGAACAGCTACTGCACCTTATGAACACGGGCATCTTCAGAGATGTCATACATATATGTATACGTGTTGCCGACCCTATAATGTCGAGGGCAAAAGGGACAGAGACTTCGGTGCACCCCCCATTGCATGCTCGTAGAGTTTTGGTTATGTTACACAATGACTAATACTTGAGAAACTTAACCCATTAGAAAAATCCGTTTAGAATTTCATTTCGGTCTTTGTTATTCTGCTTCATCATACTGCAATGTTTACCTACCTAAAACCACCTTAAAGTATGCCTAAGATTTAAAGATTTCTCAAGGAACCCGCCTTCGTCGGGAGGGATTGTAGGGCCGTCTTATATAGACGCACCTTACTACTTAAATATCGTCAGCTCATGCACCTGCGAGCGACTTCCTATACTGTTTAATAGTCTGCTATTGACACTGGAAACTCAACTTGTACAGCCTCCGTACGTAGCCCAGCTGGCAATGACTATGCCTATGAAGCTGGAGATTCTAGGTTCGAATCCCGGCGAGGGTGAATATTTGTTCCTTGGTTGTGGTTGTTTTCTACTTACTTAAGACAAGTATCTACATGTATCTACCTATCTATCATATATATTATAATTGTCTATCCACACGCACACAATATCGTCCCGTATTCGCACAACATAAGACTTACATTGGGTTAAACCTAAGTCGATTTGTGTAAAATTGTTGTAATTATCTAATCCACATATCTTATAGGCACAGACGAATTATGTGTGCCAAAAAGTACAGTTCTGAGAGTCATCCATGGTCTTCATCATCAGTCCCACTCAACTGAGTGGTGGTTTCTGATAGAAATGTTATTTAAATAAATAAAAAGTCGCCATGGACTGGCTTAAGAAACTTCAAAAGTTCGCCCAATTTTTTCAAGATGCTACTGTTTGAACGTGATTTGATTGTCATCTAACCACCTAAGATTACTTAAAATTAATAAATTATATATATTCATATCAGTTTCTTCGCCTTCAGAAAATCGGGGAACGATCCACAAGAACCGACAACTTCCCACCTTTTTTGATTCAGTAGCACACTATACAATAATGAAGGCAGTGTTTTTATTTTCATTTTATCATACTCCCATAATAAATATACCTGTAGCTTAATTACCTTGTAGCTATAGCCACTCTTGAACATCTTCTTCCAGTCATATAAATACACCGGTATCGTAATTACCAGTGATCGGATTAGGTAGTGCCATTTCACGGGAACTCGGTGCGTAAGCTTAGTATGGATATAGCTTTTAACCCCGGGATTTCGTATGAAAAGTTTTAAGTTTGTGTTTAGTTCAGAAATGTTGTAAATCTATATGTTTTCAAGTTTTTGGTTACCATACAACATGGCATTGACAAAATTATGCAGTTGGTTCACAAACTTTGACATGCATGCAAACGAAGAAAAACA
The DNA here is from genome assembly GCA_025490895.1 of Thaumatotibia leucotreta. Lineage (NCBI taxonomy): Eukaryota > Metazoa > Arthropoda > Insecta > Lepidoptera > Tortricidae > Thaumatotibia > Thaumatotibia leucotreta. The sequence continues at coordinate 11,053 of JALPQI010013651.1, read as the reverse complement.
ACACGTGTTATTTTTCAAGGGTAATTCTTAAATTATCATTACCTGCTTTGGCTTTTCTATTGTTTACCTCTATGAATAGCACGGGGCAGAGTGGGACAGGCAACAGATGTCAATAAGTGTCATGCTATCTCTTTTTACTTGAAAGATAATACTTTAAACCAGGAAAGTATTTTAAGATTACTTATGTTCTTCGGTTCGTTAAGTTCGCTCGCATTGCTCAGTCTCAGTGGTTCATTTTATTTTTGGCTTGTTTACCGGACTTTGTGATCAACCATCTTATTGTGACTATGTTGGCTAACCCTAATTGGACTCTGCTTTGCTTGTGATTGGACTAAGTGTAACTTCCTATCTAACTGAACATGCCTCGGCGAATCAAGGAAGAAACTATTCTAAGTTGGATTGAATCCTATCCCGACTTAAGAGTTTGATTCGACAAGACATTTAATACATTGTACTAAATGTGAAGTTAATGTCGGCTGCAAAAAAGGTACAGTGAAGAGACACGTTGAAGGACTTGTACACAAAGCATTAAAACACGAACCAAATGAAAGTTTTTACTTTGACCTGATCGAGTTCCTCATACTTATTTTATGATTGTACCATTGTAACTATTAAAAGTAGTAATGAATAAATAATATACGTATTTATAATTACAAAATGTTTTATTTTTGCATCTTCTTAATTTTGGTCAATAATAGTCCGGAAATCCCTGGTCTTATCCATGTTATGTTTAATGTTTGAGGTCATTCACCCGAAATGGCACTACCTATTCCGATCACTGGTAATTACTTCGTTTTAAGACTATATTTTAAGTCTAAAAATTGAATGCTTGGTTCCTCTGGCCTTAAAATGTGACCTACTTGCCAAAAGCTTGATTAATGACAATAACTAATTAATACCTAATTTGCTATCAGAAGATTCGCTTTGACATCAAGCATCATGACAACATAAAACACCGACCGCGGCATAGATGGACTTCCCTGCAAGAATAATTAAAATTAATTGAAGATAAATAGGTATTTATCACAAAAATATTGGTTCTTCAGTCATGGTTATTTTCTAGGTATTTAAGCATCTAATATGTATCTATCTAATACACGTGGTCGTGTGGTGACGGCAGTAAGAATACATATGTCACCTCCCCAACAACTCCTCCTGCGGGTGTCGTAAGAGTCGACCAAGGAATTAAAGTGTCACAGACAATTATTTGATAACATGTTGATGATGGGCAGCAGCGTCATCATAGTGGACACATTAATGCGATCGGCGATCCGCTTGCCCAGCGTGCCGATTATGGGCATTTACCTCCTAATGCGTATATACGTATAGTTAATAGGAGAGGCCTACATCCAGCAGTGGACTATCATAGGCTGATGATGTATGTATATCGTCGCTCAATTAGCATACACAATACAACCTTAATTGAACTTATGGCGAAACTAGATGGATGGGCGTAAGAATGCCCTAAGACATTTTTAAAAAATGTATAGAAATTATTTTGTTTACATCACGTATTATTTAATAGAACCTTATGTTCAAAGCTAATCTAAGCACAGACAGCATTTACCATTTTTTTAACTAAGGATGTATACCACCTTTCCTGGAGGACCATCATGATCAAATGACTGTTTTTGGCCAAGTATCCCACTGTTATTTTAATCGTTTTCCTCTTCTCTTGCGTCGAATGTAGTTCACCATTGTTGATTGATTGTAAGTATGTGCTCTTCGATCGATGTGCATGTAAAACGTAAATATCTTTTCTCAAACATGCAATGAAATGTTGAAGTTACGTGCCTAAAAAGTGGCCGGGAAGTATCTCGTTGCCGGCCTAGGCCGGCAAGTACCTCTTTTTTAATTTTCATTTGACATAGGGTTGTGACCTGGCATCTTGGCTTTTAGCCAATAATTATCTGTAAGTAATATTAGTATTAAAAAAAATGATTGGCTAACTGTTGCAGTTATAATTAATTAACTAAGGTATTTAAATTATATAATTTAAAATATGTACAATAATTACTCAAAATAATGTTTAAAAAGTAGTATTATACAGTGCGATCCGTCGGTCCCGATCACCTCATGCGATTAATTGGACCCAACAGACCGCATCGTCTAATACCGTTTTTTAAAAGTAAAAATTTGCACCTTTCAAACATGTCAAACATAAAAAAAAATGAGGCGTTGGTGTCGTATTTGATTTTTAAGGCAGTATAGCTTAGTGCTTTCGCCTGTCCACAAGGACTAAAAATATAAAAAAAGTATTTGACTTTTGTTGTGTTTCAAAGACTTATTTAAGTAGTTGACTTATAATTCTTAGAATGAAGATATTTTTTTTTAGTTTCATTTCATTGCATGTTTGAGAAAAGCATTATACATACCTCGGCCATGAAGTGACTGGTTGCCGTCCGAATACTATCCGGCCTCGCTTCGCTCGGCCGTCTACATATATTCGGCCGGCAACCAGTCACTTCGCGGCCTCGGTAGTAATGTACTATAGTATCTTAAGACTAGGTTGATTTATACTGTGCATGACATGATATGAATTGTATAATAAAATTGTACACATAGATTGACATTTAGATATAGATTGACATTTTGAATAGTAAATGCCGTTTACTATTGTTATAATTGAAACATAAATACAATTGTAGTGTGGTGACGGCAGTAAGAATACATTTGCCACCACTCCAACTCTTCCCGCGGGTGTCGAAAGAGTCGACTAAGGGATTGAGTGTCACTTATCGTTCTTTGATAGAAGATTGATTATGGGCAGCAGCATAATAACAGTGGTCACGTTACTGCGATCGCCAATCGGCTTGCCCAGCGTGGCGATTATGGGCATTTACCTCCTAATGCGTCTATACGCATAGTTAATAGGAGAGGCCTACGTCCAGCAGTGGACTAACATAGGCTGATGATGATGATGACGATGATGATAGCACCTTTATAATAGCTGACAGCTGACGGTCAAATTCCATATACATAGTTATTATGGGGCATGGTACAGTCGAAGACAAAATTAGGGGTATACAAAAACGTTCAAAAATATGTCCCAGTGCACTCTAATTCTGTGTAATAAGAACGTCGTAACATATTTATGAACGGATTCTTTCGATACTTATTTTTGCACTTGACTGTACCGAGTATAAACCTATCTATCTATAGGTATAGGTATTGAAAGGTTAAGGCATTTATAAGAATGCACCTAAATATTTGGCATACCTGCATGCATGTATATATATTAACCCTCTTGCCCCCCCCCCCCCCCTCCAATCCTGTCTCATACAACAACTCAATCTGACATTTTGTCCGTGCCTATGCGTTACTTACGGGTATGTCTGTACACGCGCAGCTCAAACAGTCACACAACGGGGCTGCCTCAGATATGGCAGTATAACTAACCTACCTTAGTTACAAAGGAAAATACTTCAACCTGTAACATACATTTACTAATTTCCGAGTATTTACTTAAGTCGTATTTAGACTCATCTTCACTTCTCCAAGTCGAACAGAACAGAACGCCGCAACCCTAGGAAACTATTGTTTTTCTCACATCCAAGCAACATAAAAAGTGATATGTAACGCAATTTTCCAGTATTGTTACTTAGTTTGAAAACATGCACGTGCCTACATAATATTAGTTAGGTACCTACATATTGTAATAAGCATTTTCATATTAAAATGCAAGTTCAAGTAAGCTCCGGCGGTTTGTTGTGACATTTGCTTCGATAATAATGATGATTCTTATGAAACCACAATGGATATTCTGTAATTTTCACACTGCACTTTAAAAAATATATCCATCATGTATTTAATAACTTATATGTAACTAGCTTATGTGTTTCAAAAAGTAACTTATATGTAGTACATAATGTTATTTTTTTACACAACAATTTTTCACAATACATGCCAACCAACCGTCTTATGTCCTACAGCCGTCTAACACAGAAGTCATCGGGCGGAGAGTGTAGTGCAGTAAATAGAATCGGTACGAGGATGGGCGTGTCCTTCCCGTATGTAGTACTATTAATTATTCTATGCTGATAGTGTTATCTAGCTGGTGATTAAAGTAGTGAAACTCCATGAGGATGCACAGCGTCGGCGATGAGGGACTTGCGGAATCTTCTGTCAATTTCTGGCTACAGCAGCTGCTTACGATCAGTTAGTAGGCTCGTATACTTATTTGCCACCGTACTGTGTTAAAAAAATCATGTAGAAGACATAGGTCCCTACCAACTATAATTTAAATCTATTGAAAAAAGTGTAAAAATTGTTATGAATGTTGTTATTATTGAAAATACCCTTATAGCATCATTTTGTCATATCCGAGAATATTTCTATTATTTAAACTATTGCACAAAAGTAGAACTTAAAGTACAACAGGCGGACTGAGAGGCGGAATGCCATGAGGCATTCTCTACCAGTCAACCAGTATTACCACCAGTTATTTATCTGCTTACAGATCTTACTCACAGCCGGATAGACAAACAGACGAATCCTAAAACCCAGACTATCTATTCGCATCGTCTAAACATAGGTGGAGACGAAGAGAAAATCAATTCAAATATCTTACCTATATTCATACTCATATTCATTCATTGATAAAAATGGCAGTGAGCAATGGATAAATATGGCAATATACTTAGTGAGCCCAAATAAACCCTTCTCATTTAAACAGTATTCGAATATTAATAGAATAGCCTCACAAAATAACAACATATTTTTGTTGCTCTACTAAAACCATGCCATAATTATAATATAAGTTACTTTTGACTCATTCAAATAAGTATATTAAATAAAGCACCTACATTATACCTAATCCTTGAATACGTCAGCCAAATAGAAGTAGACTCATAGTAGTCCTGCTGATCGTTAAAGAGCTCTATGATGAGGATGCACTGCGTCGGCGATGGAGGACTTGCCGAATAAACTGTCCCTGTTCCCTGTACTTGTCGATACGCCTGTGATACTTGTGGCTACAGCAGTTGCCGTCCGTCAGAAGCCTTCTACGCTTATTTTCTACCGTGTTATATAAGAAAGTAAAACACACATACATACACACACATGTGTAAAACACAGAAGTCCCTACCAACTACCTACATTTTAACTCTTTTGATATTTCTAATCACCATTTAATCAAAATTCTAGAATTTGTACCTACTTACTCTAACATAAATCCTATTTCATAGCATAAATGATCGTGCAAACGATTAGTTAGTTACCTAGAGTTACCCTTGTCGCAGTGGGCACGAAGTCGACTAAGGGATTGAAGTGTCACTGAACATTATTTGATAAAAGATTGATGATGGGCAGCAGCGTCATCATAGTGGACACATTACTGCGATCGCCAATCCGCTTACCCAGCGTGGCGATTATGGGCATTTACCTACTAATGCGTCCTTGCGCATAGTTAATAGGAGAGACCTACGTCCAGCAGTGGACTATGATAGGCTGATAATGTACTAAGTTCTGTATGGAATCAGGTATACTAAAATAAATAAACTTACTGAGATATGTATAAAAATACTCACCGCAAGCGTGTAAATCATTCTTGTCTTATTAAGAAATAGGTCATAAATATGTATTTATTCCGTAGATAAATATCCTTAATGCGCATTATTATAATTTCTTTACATATTATTTTGGTTGAAAATTATATTGATTCGAGTCATTATGTCAATTGTCAAGTTTGTTTTTTTCTTTAAGGCTTGTTTGTCACCCTTGTTTTTTCAAATGATGGGTCCACATCGTCGCCTTGTCATCTTTCACAGTGTTTAATTTCTTCAAGTGATATTGTGGTAGCGCAATCTGTCGCCGAGTAGCGGAAGCAAAAGTTTGTCAAAACAATAATAAACTTATAAAACTGTTTTTATGTCCGTCCCCGTATGCGTTAGGTCGTCGTTGTATGATACAAAAAATACATAATAAGAGTGCCTTTAAGTTAATACTTATGACTTGAGAATACACTCTAGTTTTACTATACAACAAGTGATTTTTTAATGAAAGCACATATTTTATCGAGTGATTTTACCACTTTTACATACTCCGGTATTGTTTTTGAAACATAGAAATGAAGTATTTCCCATATTCTTTCGAATGAACCATTTTGCACCTGGTTACGTGATATACATCTTGTAAAATAAATATTAAAGTAATCGAACGTTTTTTTTTAATAGCATGTACCCTGCACGGAATTGGATGTTGGTGCATACAATAAAATAATGTCCTTATTAAGCGCTTTAAAATAAGGTAGGTCTCAACTGTATACACTCATGGGACACGGCCCATACAAAAATGCCCATTCTCCTTTCTGTCTCTGTCTGCATTCTAAAGACGCCTTCATTGGAGTAGGCCAGATACATGTAATGTCAAAATGCTATGCGCGTTTTTACTTGACAGATGACAGAATTATTTGATAGCCCCTAATTAAAATAATTAATTATTGAAAATTTGTCATTTAAATTTTTACTTACTCTTACACTTACTGTAGGTACACGGCAGGAAATAAAGTACCAATATCATTTATAAATTTGTAAGCTGTCAGTCATTAAAGTTGATAACAACCTCTTTTAAGTCAATCAAAAATACAAAACGGCAAATATGGGTAAAAAGCCGCAAGCAAATACTAATGACACTTCTATGACGTCACACGTAAAGTGAAAGAGACAAAAGTATGATTTGACAGTACGGTACTCTTTTCGATGATGTCAAAATATACGGAAATAGTTTTGCGTTAGATATTTGTTGAGTTTCAGTTTGGTTTCAGTTATACACGGTGTTACGTCAGCCTTCCGAAAGATTTTAATGCTGGATTCCTGACCATATTTAGAGTCTTTAATGTTATATAAAATTTCCTGGATTCGGCTTGGTTTCAGAGATAATCAACCTTATTTCGAAATAAGTTTTTCGACGTAGCTCGTCATTTAACTTCTTTTGGATTACACAATGTGTTCTAATATGGTAATTTTGCCTGACAATCAAAAAATACGAATAGACTTGACGAAATAACCTCTACCTAAAAAAACAATTGAAATAAATAATTTAAACAAATTGTTGTTATGATAAAAAGTACTGGAAATGTTAAAAAGTATTCAAATCAGCCTAAAAAAAAAGAAAAAATTTTTTTTTTTTTTGGTGGAATTGACATTAGGTCTCATAATATTTTTTGTTTATTTTGATGTCTAGAATGCATAGTTAAAATCTTTCGCAATGCTCGCGTAACACCGTGTATAATTTTGAAAAATATTAGTACAGATATTTATGACTTTTCAGTTGCTTACATATTTATGTGAGATATATGCTCAGATAAATATGACAGGTAATATGTATTTTTGATTGGTAAATCTGTTCAAATGCATATGTATCTTTCTATGCTCATTTATTTTTGAATCCTTGGATTAGCTCATATATTTATGAACTCGATGTACATACCGCAACGCCATCGAAGTTTTGTCAAGTTTGGTAAATTTGTCTGCTACTAGAAATGTACTAGAACCAGAAAAACACTGCACATGTGTGCAGTGTGTGTGTGAGTTGGATGCTGAGCAAATCGTATGAAAACTCGGAATTAGGTATTAAAAATATATTCCTCCTGCCGCCCAGAGGCCTATTAAAAGGTCTCCTTAAACAAAAGAAATTCTAAAAACTCTAAAACAAAAAAAATCCTACATTATTAGTTCAAAATTCTCAGGCAAATTTTATGGTCTGGGCGGCAGGAGGTTATAGGAAAAATACAAGGCTCATGTAATTTTAATAATAAACTAGATTAAAGGGTCGTTTGCCAAAACGTGTATAACTAAACGAACACATATGCATTAGCATAGTGTAAATCGAAAAAAATATGTCACTGATTATGATATAACAGTCCGTAAGATCTTTATCCTTCGTTTATAAGAATGAGACTCGAATAAAGGCGATAACACTCGAAAACTTGCTTTCCTGTTTTCTCATCATAAACGATTTACATTACACCTGCAAAAAGCTAAGGAAACCCTCTTTGTTTTAAGTAACTTAAACCTTAACTTAATGGAATTAAGATTCTTTCGGGTTATGATTATATTCAGGTTGGCGTTTTTGTCATAATAATCTTAAGAGAATAGTATCAATATATTAGAACAACTTCTTGGCCTGACAGAACTGACATTGACAGTTAATACCGGTGATCGTGTTTAGGGGTAAATCTCATTATACAGGTATTGCTGTCAAATAGCTAAACCTCTAATATATTTGAATACCAATATTGATTATACCACTATTTTGACATTAACCGATATACGTAGCCAAATTCGCTATTACAGGCAATGATATATAAGTAAAGATACGTTATACTCTAACAAAATGAGCGAAATAAATACTTCACATCATACACCTACAATCTATTGACAGTTGACATACACCTGTCTTCATACTTCAAAATGCGTAAAAGAGATGGCAAAATACATATACTCGTATTTAATAATAAATAAAAAAGAGACAACTAGCATTTCACAACCGCGCGTGCATTCTTTTATTGATAAACATTGTTTTGTCTTTGTTACTCTCGATCTTAAACAGCATAAGCTTGTCTTTTTCTCTAAGTCAGTCAAAAACGTCAAAATGGCGTCCTATTTATTTTCAATAAATAATTAAATTGAAAAAAATATGTAATTCAGTTTAATTGCGCATGATGTGTGATGCTAAGGGCATTTTTGCATTTTATTTTGTGGTTTTCACTATTGTATAACATAAAATGCCATTTTAGGGCGCAGTTCATGTGATTTGCGAGAACTCGGCAGAGGTACACACCTCTCGGTGGTCTGGGTAGGACTAAGAACGATTGTTAGAATTATCGCAATCTGAGCGCTTCAATTTCAGAGTCTGTATAACATATCTTTACTTATTATATCATTGATTACAGGTAATACCTTATTTAAAACCTGTATTCAGATTACCGGTTGCGATCCCTGATTTAGATACATACAATCCTACATTACTAAAGTAACAAGAATCTCACAAATTACCTACTAAACATTTCATCCCTCGCACTTCGAGTGAAAAAGGAATCTACCGCTCCCACCAGACCCGTTCGCGGTCAAGATTATTGTTCTATTTACGTTATTCAATTTCCTCAGAAGAAAAAGAAAATAATAAAAGAAAAGTGAGAGGAAAATGTACGGGAAATGATGAATTGCTTCATTGAATTTACCTTCGCAGGTTTTTAGATACTTTTGTAATGCAAAGCATTCCTATTTACCTGCGCATGCAATTTTATTTAAGTTTTAATAATGGTAATTCTGACATTTTACAGAGTCGGGCTTACTCAGATTCTGGCCCAGAACGAAACTGCCTTAATACGAATTTGCTGTGGCCTGTGAAAACCCTAAGATGTTAGAAGGCGGAAATGTATAGAACATAATTTTTTTTTCTCGATTCGGATGCCGGTCCCATAGTAAAAATTCATCAATATGACCTCAGCAAGTCACCCTCTATAATTTGGCCGGTGAAACAACCTGTATGCATATGTGCTCTACACATAACCAAGTAAAATAATCTATTTCCACTTACGAAAGTGTTACTCCGAAGCTTTGGAATATCGTTGAAACATACCTGAAACAATAAATAGCGAATTAGTAAATTATGAAATTACTGCTTCTTTTAAATAGAAGAGATTGTTAACCAAGGGTCCACAGAAACCCACAGCACCCGAGATATTTCTTCGACGGTCTTTGACTTACTTTCACCCGAGTTAAGCACTCAATTTTTCATTTCCACTTTGAGGGAAGTAAAAGAATCTATTAAGTTTCAATAAAAATTACTTTCGGCCCTAGGGCGGAAGAGCAACTTAGGACTGTTCGAAAATTGAACTTCCCAATAAAGAGAGAGGAAAAATATTATGTACTATCAATACCGTTAATTAGCCAATCGTGCATTGTAAATATTGTAATAAACGCCACAAATGTTCAGTTAAATATGTAACGTGTAAATATGCAGACGTGTAATGACCATGAATTGCATAGCTAGTTACAAATCAAAGTCATCATTAATTTGGTATCAATCAATATCTCTTTGAATTAAACACTTCACTCTATCACGCACCGATAATTGATAAGAAACTTTATCAAGCATTTAGAACTGCAAACTGCATAGCAGTTCCAATATTGATAAACACGGGCCAACTTCGTATGAGGTTCGCCACTCTTCGCCAGCTTCAACTAAGTTGGAAACTTTAGCCGGTCTTAATGAAATAAGCTACAATATAGAGTATACAAACTTGAGCGTGTAGTTATACTTAGTAACTATGCAGCTAATATTGCTAAGATATTTAGAAACATAGGATTTTTTTATAATATTTCTACTTAGAATCGTAATTAAAATAAATAAATATCTTGGGACGTCTTACACAAATCGAAAGGATATACATAATAGGTAGATACATAATCGATAGTTAAATATATAGACAGCCATGACCAAGGAACAAATATTTGTGATAAATACACAAATAATGCCCTCGCCGGGATTCGAACCCGGAACCTCCAGCTTCGTAGGCAAGGTCACTACCACCAACTAGGCTATGGAGGCTGACATCTGAGGCTGGAGCTCATTCGATCTTAATAGGAGAAAAAAATTAACCCAAAATGTACATACATTTTTCTAACTTTCCATTACGTTACCGTCATAAAAAATGGTAACGGAATGGAAAAATCTTTGTACAAAAATTGTTTCCTATCAGGATCGAAAGAGCTCACGAATCTGATTGGATATAATATTAAAAGATCAACATTAAAAAAAGTGGGAGGAAACCTTTAAAAAAAGGGGCGGTATAAAAGATTGAATAGGATTCATTTTCGTGGATTCGTGTGATTTCTATTGAAAACAACCTGAAATAAAAACAATAACTTCAGTCCTAGGGTCTTTTCATAAAGAGTAGGTTATAATAATATGGTAAATGTTTGCTAAAGCGTTAACTGTTAACCTCTAACCTAAAATCTTTTGTAAAAGAAACTGCTATTGTGTGCCTTTATACCCAAAATCGCACTTAATCACCCATATGACCCTCTATCAGCACAACGACCTTTAC
>JALPQI010013650.1:0-22165 GCA_025490895.1 Thaumatotibia leucotreta | reverse complement strand
TGTACTGAAGTTGTTACTTGCCTATGATTTTAAATTTGTCTCAGGCCCTTGAGTATTCATATTTGTTTGTGTTGTTGAATTAATATTACTTAAGGAGGCATTATTAATGTTTTTGTTCACTTCAACTTACAAAATTTGACGCCCGAAAGCTGCAAGCTGCGATTAAAGACGGACAACTTAGTGGATTTCACTGAGTTCATTTGACATGCTAAGTAGATACTTTTGCTTGATCTATGGCAAATATGACATCTGTGGGTATGACCGTGGTCGCAGGCAGACGTGCGACCACGTACGGGTGTAACGTCATTAAGGCCCGCTATAGATCAATTTCTCTTCAAATCTGAACCTATCTTTTAACGACTAACGGAAGTTATACTCGTACTTGGCGATAATCTTCCACAAATATTTATTAACGATCGTTACTCATATTGAATCTATAAAAATATACAGAGCAATATATAAAGTACTTTCCCGCTGATGCCAGTGAGGTAGCAGAATAAGCTACTTAGGATTTTTTTAATTACATAGGCAGGTTAAGTTTCAGAATTAGTAGTTCTGAGTACATAGTTTTATAGTAGTTAGTAAGATTACTAGGTGCCACTAACGTAGGTAATACGTCCTACTGGATGAATATATAGCGTTTTTTTTCTTCATTGTCGTCTCGTCAAGTAGATATTGTTATAAGCCTTTGGTCCGTTTTCGTAATTATGGTTTCGTAGTTACCTACGTAAGAAAAATTATTTTTCACCGTTTCGTAATTGATTACCAAAGCGGAATTTAATTTCTGCATTCGTAATCTGTTTCGTAGTTGACTACGAAACAGGAATTTATTTTTCTTTTTTCGAAGTCATTTGGCTGCGATTCGAGAATTATGTTTCACTGTTTGGTAATTCATTATCAAAAGAGAATTTATTCCTTTTTAGTAATTGAGTTTCGTAGTTACCTTGGATAAAATATGTTTTTGCAGGTAGTAACTGAGTTGTCTAGAAAATGGAATTTGTTGGAGTTTCGTAATTAATTTATTCAGTTTTGCGATTAATGAAACCATTAACGCTAAATTAATTCTAAATGAAATAATTGAAATCGGAACTTTCATAGCTTTTTGTATTTCCACAAAATGGAATACAATGAATTCAATATAGTTTGTACCAAATAATTAAAACGTAGTGATGCCTTTTTCTTTTGTTGGTACATAATTATGTACTAGGACTTTCAATACCGGTATTTTTAGATTACCAATACCGCGATCCCGGTATTGAAAGTCCTAATATGTACCTACCCAATAAAATAAAAGTTGTCTTATGAAAAAAAAACATGACAAATTATGACATAGCATCCAGCAAAAGATTAACAATATACAAGGTGGCCAATAAACACTTATTTAATGGCCACAGTTTATACAAGCAATCCATATTATTCTGTTTAAAATCCTCAGCGGGGATCTATTGGATGCCGACTACTCACGATCGATCTTTAAGGTATGCTCTGAGGGCGGCCTATGTCCAGTAGCAGTGCAAATCTATCGACTAAAAAATATTATGGAAAATGGCTAAACGAACAAAGATCTCAAAACAGTATCAGGCAGTTTATGAAAATTAACTAGTGCAGTAAATTCTTTTTTCGTAATCAATTATGAAATAAGAAAAGTAAATATGTTTTGGTAATTAACTACGAAAGAAGAATTAGTAAGCAATTACAAAAACGGAAAATAAATTCCGCTTTGGTAATCAATTACGAAACGGCGAAAAATAATTTCTCTTACGTAGCTAACTACGAAACCATAATTACGAAAACGGACCAAAGGGTTATAAGAGGTGACCTAACAGTATTGTTTCAATGAAGTTTTAAGGAATACTAGAGTAATTCGGTAATAGTACCAAATCTACCCCAATAAATGTTGTTGCGTCTCGTCCTTCCATCACAGTCGAATTTATACTGATACCAACGTATTTAAAAAAAAAAAATCTTCCCCTGATTTAAAAAAAAAAACAGTAGTGTAGGTACCTATCTGAGTCTCGACGGTTACAGAGGAGTAATGCCCAGCACAACTTAATTGAAGGTGCTCGTCTAAAAGCTTCAACATAAATGAAGACCCATAATTTAGCAAACTGTACAGCGTCTACAGCGTACCAGCTATAACAGAGATAGTGCGATCACGTGCCGGCTTCCGGTCCTCCGTAATACCGGCTAATCCCGCCGGGTCCCCCCCCCCAGTAGCCCCCGACATAACTAGGGCTGACAACTGTCCCGCTATATGCGTGCGGACGTCCCGTTTCTGGGGCCCTAAAGTATGGGTCCCGCAAAGGGTTCACGCGGGACGCCAGTTGTCCCGCTTTTCAGGAGATACTAAACTGAAAATACTAAAATAATAATATGAATACGTAAATGAAAGCATTTAAGATTGCGACAGGTTAATTTGAATGTACCGCGACGACGGCGACTATAGCCTGCGAGCACCATGTACTGAACGTGTATAACTGTGCATCAAAATTTAACCGATCTGAAATTAAGCATTATTTTTTAAAGTTAACGTCATTCCTGTCCCGCATTTTACAGCCAAGTCCCCAAATTAATTCGCGAATATCCCGCATATCTGTGATCTTTGGTTGGCAACCCTAGACATAACTCACGCTATAGTCTATAAGCTACGATTCTACGAACAAATAAAGCATGGAAGACGCACGCCATATTACATTGCCTTTCAAAAAGGGTCCAGAATTTTAGTTGACATTAAGTGTCCCCCCTCTTCAACGCATCACGTAATGAATTTTAATATCAACCTACGAACAAATATGGTCGCAGATATCAACCAATAAAAACTTAAACGCCAACGTCATTTAAAAATAGTTGATTGGTCCATAAAAGGTTTGATTATAAACTTTTGTCAAATTTAATAAATGTTGCGCCGAAATATGCGCGGTGTTAAGAAAAGCGCTATGTTCTGCCCATCTTGGCACAATCGAACAATTGTTTTTGGGGGCATTTTTGAGCTGGCGTTAGACGTCCATGTTATATTATATTATCGCAGTCGCTATAATGCGACGCGTTGGTGTGATTACATAGAGTATACTTTGTAAACACCTTTTTATTTTTTATTTTTGAATGCAGACATAAATAGGTACAGTCACATGCAATAGTATCTTACGATTTAGGCCGGTAAAATATGAGACTCGCTCTTATGTTAGTAAAAATAAAATTATGACAGATATTTTTCAGGCCTTCACACCGCAAGATAATCCCGGTGACTGTACAGGTAGTTGTAGTTACATATAAAAAAACAAGTATCCACTCACATGCTTTGATTTTTGGTATAGACTCTATTTCTATGTGAAATAAGAGTGATGAAGTTACAGTTACATGAAGCACGTCAGTGAATACCTATGTGATAAAAGTTAAGCTAAGTAATAAAAGTTTATAGCATAAAGGTGCGTTCAATTCAAACTAAAAGAGCATTCGCTGTTCTAACCTCCCACTCTACGAAATTCGATCATTACACAAAACGTGATTGGTTGATTTCGTAGAACGGGCGCTAGAACAGCGAATGCTCTTTTGGTTTAAACGCACCTTTAGTAGAAAGGCGTGTCTACCCGGCATGGCCGCTGGCGACTCCTAGCTTCTCGGAACCAATAACTCAATCAAGCTCAATTTCCCCGCAGACATGCTCGTATCTCTTGACGGTCGCAAATGGCAACATTGTGGACAGCAGCGCCCGTACCATGGGTGCTGCGGGTGTACACATCGGTATATGGCCTCGAACGTGCCAAAAGGTTTGACCCATGTCGGAGAAATGGGGAATGGCATATGGGTCAAAATTTTTTTCGTTGTTTTATTTTGTGTCCCTAAAAAACGTGACGCAGTGGTGATTTTTGTATGAGATGATGTTTTGTTTTCAATTTCTAATGTATGGATTAAAATCTAGCGTGAAAAAGAAATACAAGTGCACCGGATTTTTTTATATACTAGGTCGAAACAGCAACTCAAAGCGTGACAGAGTGGTATGAAACAAGACAACGAAAATAATTTTGACCCATTTAAGTTTTATCGGTTCAGACTTCAGACCATTCAATCCATCGGTCCGAGTGTTAAAGGATAATTCTCTCATCATTTGGACCATATTCATGGATTGAACTGGCGCCATATTTAGCGTATAACCTACGTCTGTTCGCCGATGTGTATTGCAGCGTGGTAATGACAGTAAGAAAACGTTTGTCACCCCGTGGGTGTTTTAAGAGTCAACCAAGTAATTGAAGTGTCACTGAACATTAGTTTATTGAAGATTGATGATGAGAGCGTCCTCATAGTGGACAAACTATTGCGATCGCTAATCCGCTTGGCCACCGTGGCGATTAAGGGCATTTACCTCCTGAACTTTTTTTTATTTTTTTATTTTATTTATAATGTATTAGTAGATACCTATGTCCAGCAGTGGATTGATGATGATATGACGAGATATTATATCTATTCCTGCTAATGAGACGTACCTATAGACAGTAAGTTACACTCCGTTTAATTAAATTAGAAAACCCTCCGGTTCCAAGAAAAAGACAGAAGGTTCTGGCTACAACGGCGACATACGATAAAGCAGGAAGGTATTCAGCAGTATACCTTCGTGTGTTTCGAAGGGTTTTATAAGCTCAAACGAAGTGCCACGGCAAGCTCGTGGCACAGATCAGAGAATACTAGCTCGTGGTAAGGCCAGGAGCACTACAGCCTACAGCGCGTGGTGCAATTGTGGTTTGCGTTGATGGCGCGTCTTCGTGCTGCGCCGTAATATACGCGGCACGCCGCACGATGTCACGCAACTAATAACCACTTTACTCGGCTATTATATGCCGGTACATCTTGCCAACCATTGCTGAGTTTTCCACCGGCATGCCAAAGATTTATATTTCACGTTTTTAAGTCGAAAACTCGAAAATACTCGAAATAATTCTGGCTGCGCAATGAAGGCTACGTTGCGCAGCCATGGCGATTGGCTCTTGAAAAAGCTCCTCATGTACGGAACTACGGAGCAATACATGTCGAGTATTTACAGAATTAAAAAAAACCGGCCAAGTGTGAGTCGGACTCGCGCGCAAAGGGTTCCGTACCATTGTCAATTTATTATTAAAAAAATACAGTTAAATCAACCTACCTCAAAAACTATAGGAGATAATTCAATCAAACCAAAAATCGTTGATAAAGTTTATTAATGTGCATAACATATATTTTTTTTTAGAATTTTATATCGCGTAGTTTAAAAAATAGAGGGGGGGGACACATTTTTCAGACTTTGAGAGCTGATATCTCGAAAACGATTTGCTTAAATAAAAATGAGATGTATAAACCTTCATATCATTTTCTAAGACCTTTCTATTAATATCCCACACGCTTGTATAGAACTGAAATTTTTTTATCCCTCGATTACATGTATGTAGGGCCCCCACCCCAATGGTTTTTTTTACAATTTAGTATCATAATCCAGTAGCGGTTCATACAACACATATCCTTACCAAATTTCGTTACTGTCGCTTTTCTAGTTTCCGAGTAAATCGTCTGTGACAGATGGACAGACGGACATGACGAATCTATAGGTAAGAGTTCCGTTTTTGTCATTTTGGCTACGGAACCCTAAAAACATGTAACGCTTGGAATATAATTTTAGTATGACATGTTAATTCCATTATGTCAAATGTAAGTATTTTGCTATACTCGTATCGTATCTACGCAAGGAGTTTAGCATGAACAGATTATGTAGTTCTGTCGTACGAGAGGCTGAGGGCTTCAATTCCTTGCATTTTATTTAAAAATGTTATACAAATATTTTGCTAACTTATATATTTTTTTGTCACGATCAAAATAAATGATTTATTTTCATTTCGTATTGTATGTATGTTGTATTGCTAAATATTCATGAAATGACTTGTAAAAGAGCTAGTTCAAGTTAAGCCTATTGACTGAATAAACATTTTGAATTCGCATCTATACTGTAGGTACCTGAGACTTATGATCATGAATAAATGCCTACACACGAACATGTACTACACAGATATATACTGTAGAGCTCTGATAATACAGTTGAATTTCGATATTTATGGCTTACAGCGACAATACATATTACGAATATTCTAATGGCTGTTATGTGCTATTCGTTTTCCTCATCACATTTAAAGTATTTCATTTAACCAAATAACGGTCACAAAAAGACAGTGTCTTCGATCCATAATGTATCGGCCGGTGTGCGAGCCATACATATCGCACATTGTATTGTACGCCGGGTAGTGCCGAAACTGCCGAACTACCGAATCCGCCACCCAATTTAGAAAGCCGAGTGCGACTTGAATTTTTACACGCGATTCTTCTCTAGATAGGCACACCGTTTGGTTCACTAACTACTTTGTCCACTTACATATCACTCAATTGGGTTAGCAGTATCAATGCTCCGATGACTAGTTATCGAAATTGAGAAAATTTTATTGGTAAGTTTTTGTTGTTGTTGTATTTTGGCCATTTTTCCGCAACTCGACATCAAACGTGCCTGTTTGGTAAGTTCTTGTTATGAATTGTTCTTCGCACATTGCTAAGACTTAGTGCCCATTTCTATGGCACTTGATAAGTTGATACAGTCACGAATGTGTAACTCATAGGTCAAAGATTGCTATCTTCACCTGTTGGAAGCGTAGCGTCATAAACCTTAAACTGAAAGAGAATGTTATTCTCAATGGCAACTAGCATGAGCATGACAATTTTCTCATGAATATTTCCAGTAATTTTGGCAATTTTGAGGCAACTTGTACATTGCTGGTTAGGACACTAAAGGCTCTATTCTTAGTTCTCATGTCTATCGCAAAAGGTTTAATCTAGAACTGTCCATCTGGAATGTTCTTAAAAAGGAGTCGCTAAACATGCTAACATTGCTAACTGTCTGCTACATTGTGCATTACTTAACCTACTTAAAGATAGGTCACGAGTCTCGTAAAAAGGTCAATGAGATCTTGCTGCACTCATTTCAGATACATCAAGTATTCAATAGATACATACGCCTCTTCACTTTCTAAGTTTAATTTAGCTGTAATATACTAATAATGACGAGCTCGTGGCCTTAGAAAACATACAAATGAATTAAACGTAGCACAAATCAAATAATTTTTCGCATGAATCCAAAAATCTTTCAATTCCAATCAAACCCGTAGGAGTGGAAATCTTGACTCCAAACATAAAACAGGCATTTTCCACGATATCCGTGACCCTCATAACCGGATAACTTTTCTAGACACCCTTCATGCACCCATCTGCATGTATGAAGGCGTGCGTTTCTTAAGCCTGATCCGCAGAACGTATTCCCAGCATTTTGAGACTAAAAGCGAGTCTATTCTCTGATCAACCATGTACAGTCGAGGAAATTGAATGTTTAGCACTTTGCGGTTCAAGTTAAATTGGTTGTGTTGTATGTACTAAGCATAAACTGCTAAACATTCAATTTCCTCGACCGTACGTACGTGCTAGATTTTTTATCCAACAGTGGCAAACAAGCTTACAGACCTACATAATTATCTTTATCCGCCGTTGCTTTTATATTCCTGTAACTGTAAGGTCCGTGGCGTGGTCGCTACGCTCGCTACCCATATCTATCTATTCAGCCCGTGTCCACCCACTGCTGGGTATAGGCCTCTTCTTTATTACGCCACTTTCGTCGGTCCTGTACCCATACTTTTAGATAATAATTATAACTCCGTTTTTGAAGAATCCCAGACTTGTCTCTTGGGTAACCTTGATAGAAAGCTGATTCTACAGTCAAGTAATTGGGTCGAAATTCTTTTCGTTGTCTTCTTTTGTCTCCCTGAAAAACGTGACACAGTTCTGATTTTTGTATGAGATTAAAGTCTAGCGTGAAAAAAAATACAAGTGCACCGGTTTTTTTATATACTGAGTTGAAAGAGCAACTAAAGGCGTGGCACAGGGTATGAAAAAAGACAACGAAAAGAATTTTGACCTAATTCTCATTCATTACAAATAGTTGCTTCGCTTGATAATTTTAGGTTCTTGAGCCCTCAATACTGGCTTTCACCATACTCGACTCACACTCCAATATGAATAGTCCCTACATATGGGCAGGGGCAGGACACATCGCTGGTACCCGGAAAGCAGAAATGAAAGTTGAAGCACTTGATCAAACTTGAACCCGGGACCCAGCGCAAATATTCGCCGGCGCGCCTCACTTGAATTTTGATGAGATCAGGTCTTTATTTACGTTGACTGGTTTCGATTGGATTCGCGTTTAAATTCACAATTGATGGTATATTTTTTAGTCCGAAGAGTAAATAGTCTGTTTCATTTGGGCGCTGAACTAAAGTGGTATGATCTCGTGTAATAACAAAATTTTTGATTACATTATTGCCAGCACATATTTTAATATTTGATCATTTTTTTTAAACGGGCGATTGCAAGTAGGTAAAGGGTCTTGAGTTGAGGCAACTGCTTGGCTTGCAGATTATACCCATAAACCACAACGATTCTTTAAATGGAGCGATCATTTATGGGGCAGATAAATCACCCAGCGGTGTACCGTATCGTATCCTACTGATATTGTTCGAAGTGTGTGTGGCAGAATCGATAATAGATACCCCTATTCGCAGTTGACTTGACAAATACGAGTACAAAAGTAAAAATACATCTAAAGGTGAACCCAATCAGTGAATTTCGACGAATTACGTTTTGTGTAACGAACGAATTTCGTAGAGTGGGGACAAAATGAGTATTCGCTTGTTTGGCGTTAATCCACCTTAAGTACTTACACATTTTTCTAACGAAAGAGACGAATAGCGTTTCCTTCTTTTAATGTAAAGTTGTGACTGGCATTGTTCTTCGCTTCGCAAATAAATAATTCTAGAGTTAATTTCTAAAACTGGACAAGTTAAAGAAGACGGCTTACGTGAAATCCGTATATAAGCCTTTCTCTAAAATGATATGCACAATGACAAATTGTAGAAGAATTTTTATTTTTTCTGCAGGCATTTTGAGAATGTTCTGATAATATACATTTACGATTGTTGTCTTCGTACAGGTTGGTCCCTTTGTATTTCCCTAGTATTTTCTTACAGTAAACGAATACCCAAATGGCATCTAGGTGGTAAGTTACACATAGCCGGTTGGTCATGGCATCCTGCTGCCTGAATGCGTGTTAATGTATCGGCGTGACACGGAATCGATAATGGCGGCCCAGTTGAGCGGCCGAATTTAATGATCGAAAGTATTTCGACATCGGATATGAATCTTATTCAACACGTGAACTGCAAACTAATTACTCCCGGACCTAGGAACTCGGAAGTCTTTTGCCAAAAGGAAAAGATCTAATTTAACCCTTAATTCGACAACGTTCAAAATACCTTAAATACCGGTCATCGTCTTTGACCATCGTCTTTTGTCGAACCAGAATTATTGAAGAATGAGTGCCAAGTGCCAAGGAGGCTTGCATACACGGCTGGCAAATCCCCTATTGGATTAAGTATATACAACTTATAAATGTTTTTTCATTAAATCGCTAAATAGCTGGGGCATGATGGGAAATAGCGAATAACTACTTAAGGAAATACAAATAGAAAGGAAATACAGTCCAAAGTATAGCCAATATTTTCCCACATTAGAGCTTACCGTGGGACTAGGTCGATTTGTGTAAGATGTCCCAAGATATTTATTTATTTATTTATATTTATTTAAATATTTGTAATATGAAAATCCATTCTCAGAAAATATCAATCCGAAAACGGGATCTATTACCTCAAGGTGCGTTCAAACCAAAAGAGCATTCGCTATTCTAACCCCCCACTCTAAGAAATTCGATCGTTACACAAAACGTGATTGGTTGATTTCGTAGAACGGGGGATAGAACAGCGAATGCTCTTTTGGTTTGAACGCACCTTCATAGGTAGGCGAGTTACTATTAAAATCAGTGTCCATTTGCAACACGCCTGTGACTGGAAGGACTATGACGAATATAATACTAATTATTATGATTGTGTAATAATAGGTATAGGATAGAAAATTATACAGTTAGGTACTCATATCACATGGCTAAGCGGTAATTAGAGTAACGAGGTGCCGTGTCGGGTGCGACGTGTGACGTGCGGCGGACAGCGCGCGTTGGTAATGGATTGCTCTGATTTCATTTATTTTAACAATAATGGCTTGTAAAATGATTTACGTCATACACAACTATTAAGTGGGTATCTCTACGTAAATCGAAGTACTATCACCGGGAACCCTCAAGTATTCTTTCTAGGGTTTGTTTACTCCGACAGTATACTTCGCACCTTTAGAATGAAAGTGACCTAATTCAAAATTATGGAATGATGAATTATGTACTTAATTAAAAACACCTAAAAGCTTAACATTCCTTATTCGAATATTTAGGATTAGGTCACTTTCATTCTAAAGGTGCGACTTACTTATGTTTTTACCTCTAGTCTCTTTTTGTCACTATTGATTGGATAAGGACTTTCGCTTGTATTACGAGTACAAGTTACAAGCTTTCGAGAAATGGGACCCTATGTTTAAATGATGTAATTTGTTCTATGTTAAAGCTATAAGACAATTGGAACAGGCAGAAAATCGAAAATTTGATGCAATATTTACAATATACGTAGTTTGTTAAAACCCTACTTTGAAAGACCACAACATAAATCTTCATGGAATGACAACAGTTTCTATTAAAGTAATCTCAAGAAGGTAGGTAACTTACCAAATGAAACCCCCTATAGTAATAATCATGTGCTTGCTGAACTACTTAGTTTAGTTTCTGCACAAACACAATCTGAGTGAGCTTCGAGACATGCACTCCCAACACTTGCAACTTGCTAAGCACACCTTAACAACACCGACGTGAAAGACAACTACTAAGGAATTCTAGGAATCGTTTCTAATTTTAAGTAAAGGTTTTGAGTGGTAAACATGGTTCTCTAATTTATTGCTGAAAGTAATTTTGCAAAATATCACTTCCCTTCCCAACCAACATGTCAAAGAAATTAATTTCGGCGAAAGATCACTGATCACAGTTGGCAAACTGTAACGTTTAGGAGACATCTTTCGCATACTCCATTTCAACCTAACCTATTTGGCAGATGAAAATTCGGCCAAATGAAAGTTAGTAAATGTTGGTATTTCAAGCGAATCTTAAATTATACGAAAACTTGACTGGCTAGTGATCAAAATGAAATTACTAACCAAAGTAAATACTGATAACTGTGTGGGTGTAGAAGTAGAAGTAACTTTTATGAGATTTTATATTAAATCTAGAGGTCACAGTACTCTAGCTCTCCCTTGCTCTCCCACCAATAGGAACCCCGCAAACAGCGCAGACAGCAAACAGACGCGCCCGTGATTAAGTTGCACAGCAAACGTCTGCACTTGCGATTGTCGCAGTTGCATTTGCAGTCGCAGTCGCAGTTGTAGTTTCTTTGACAGTCGGTGGAGTAGGTAGGTAGATATTGAGCACAGTCGACAGACAAGGAACAAGATGCCAACCGCGAACTTCGAACTTTATAAGTTTCGAGGATTTGAAGACGTCATTAGAGTGGCAGAAACAAATCCTCAAAATTTGCGGGTTTTCAAGTCCGTGGTACACAAATTGTAATGCTTATCCGGCGCCACAAATTTTAAATTCAACCATTTTCAATCTGGCTTATTTGATCGTCGGTTTGACAGACAAAAATGAAATCAATCCTAGACTGCATGAGACACGGAAGAATAAATTTAATAACCCCCTTATAAAACGCCGTTAGGTCTTGCTTTGAAACGATAACGTTTAAATAATCATAGTTTGACTCATGCACACAACATGTCATATAAACACAAAGGAAATTTAAAAATTAATGTATCTTTTTCATACTGTTAACAAGAGAACATAATTGCAACGTGACCAGTAACTTTGTCTAAGGGATTTGCTCCAATATTTAGACGCAAGTCACTTTAAATAAATCATCCATTCATTCGGTCATTACTTTTTTGCAATTGGTACCTTATTTAAACGTATGTGTAATCAACTAATCATTCACCTCAACTTTGCTAAAATTACCTATTAACGGCTATTGTGGGCTGTAGTGTTGTACCTATCTTCTTGTTATCGACCACATTAAGTACTTTATCATGAGAAGAATAATTTCGGTTGTATTGAATACTGTGCGTGGATATTGTGTTAAGTTACAGAACACTGTGAGAAGCAACGTTGTCCCGGCAAGTTTACTTGGCACGGCGCCAGTATACAACCTACCTGCCATTTTATGACTACGCCTCATAATAATATATCCAACGCGCAGACATGGTGGACCCAACAAAATTAGCGGCGATCACTCAAATATTATGAAAGATTCATGTGGTTGCCTTCAATTTGGATAATCACCGACCTGGCGTAAGTAAATAATTACCTAGCTATTTATGCTTATATGGGGTATTCGCTGTTAGCGATCCTAAATATAAAAAAAGGATTAGAAAACGGTAAGAGCATTTTTTTACGGTTACATCTTTTGTGATAAAGATTTGAACCCGGGACTTTAAGCTTATTAACGTTATTATTAATCGGTTTTAAATGACTGACTATTTAATTGTTTCGGATAAACTTTAAAATCCCGCCTTCCTAGTAACTTCAACCGCAATTCCAAGTTCCTACGAACTCGCACAAGGAGCCTAATTTGGACCGGCAGCGTTGAACGTACCGACAAGACTCAAAGAGAATGTACGACATGGTGCATATGATGTACAGTCATCAGATATATCGAAGCGGCCAGGGCGCTCAAAACTATCTAACCATGCACTCTAACTCCATGACAATAGAGGTATTTTTAGATATTTGTGAGCACTCTCTTTTAGATATTTTTCGATAAGGCTTGTTCACGAAATAAAGTAGCCATTGCTGTATAATTCTTTTTTTTTGTATGAGACTATACCTTTGTGTGGGTGTTATTACAAAGAAGGGCTCTTTGCCTATCTTCTCGGATGCTGTGATTTTTATATCAATTTCTCCATAATTATGGACTTTTATTTAATCTTCTGGATTTAAGTAGTGTTTCTTCTTATTTTACCAATTTGGGTCATTTAGTTTCCCAATGGGTCTTAATTAAATGACAGTAGCGATACTATAATAAACTGTGAATCTCGTGTCTACAATTTTTATTAACTATTTCGAGTCAAAAATTGTTGAAATCGTCTCGGAAATTCGCACTTTTTTTGGCCTGAACTTTTACATTAAGCATTATCTGAAGTTAGTTTGATTTTGACGACTTTTCAGCGAATGCTTTTGGATATTGGATTGTTAAACATAAAACAGAAGAATCAATTTACAATCCCATGGCTGTTAGAACTACATGGGACTGTCGCGTAACAGTAGAAACTGATTTTAAGATGGCTACTTTATTTCGTGAACAAGCTTTATATCTGATAGCGGCGTATGTAGACATGATAGCGTATGACGGCTCGCGTGGAATTACGCCCCAATTAAGTTAATTCCTGGAGCGCCTCGGGCGATACAATCTAAATGATAACGAGAACTATGTACAGTCGACTACAAAGTCGTGTATTCACTTCTGAGTTCCGTAGCTTATCTTATCTTGTTGAGGGGACCCCTGCACTTCGATCCATTGGGATTTAATCCACTAAACACATTTTCACACCTTCCAGCGTGGATCATGCTAAAATCACAGATATTAACAGATTTTTTCTGTGGCCAACCAATTTGTCAGTAAAACAAGGCTGCAAATATACAAATTATATTTCTATGGACACCCAATTCATCACATCTACATTTTTTTTATATGGGCCCCTCACAGACAGGCTAATTGGCCAGAGTATGTTTTTTATCCTAACTTAGACCACAGAATACATATTAGTACGAGTACAAGTACAAAAAACCATCTCCAAAAACCTTTACATTTTTTACGTGCGTTCTTTACGTGCGTCACCGCTCGCCGTGAGGCCCTACTGATGTACTCCCCGGGGTGGCTCTGACGGTTCGAACCGAACGCGCTAGTTGGACAGGCCTGCTTTGACTTAGTTCTGCAGTGGAATAAGATTCCAATAGGTTGACTGTCTAGTGTCTATTATGTTTCTTCTTCTTCTTTCTCCTTGCCTTAATCCCATTATTTGGGGTCGGCTCTCCTCGTTCTCATGCTCCAGGACGGCCTGTCCTGAGTTGTCTCCGTCGTAAGTTGGGCTCGTTCCAAGTCGCGAGCCACCGTAGACCACCACGTGCACTTAGGTCTTCCTCGTCTTCTCACCTCTCTATTCGGTATTGCCAGTGCTTTTTGAACAGCGTGACTTTCAGTGCGTCTCATCACATGACCATACCAACGTAGCCTGCTTTCAGTGAGTTTGTCTGTGATGGGTGCCACTTTGTAACTTCCTCTGATGTATTCATTTCTTACTTTATCAAGTCTTGTTACTCCTGCTGCCCATCTCAGCATCCTCATCTCAGCTACATGTAATTTTTGTTCATGCGCCTTTTTAATGGCCCAGCATTCGGTACCGTACATCATTGCTGGTCTCACGGCTGTTTTATAGACCTTGCCTTTAACTTTGATCGGCATTCGTGAGTCACAGAGAACACCAGAAAGCGTTCTCCATCTCTGCCAGGCAGCATTGACTCTGTGTGTGACGTCGGATTCAATGGTACAATCTGCCGTTAGCATTGAACCGAGATATTTGAACTGGGACACCTTAGGAAGTGGATCTCTTTCGATAAAGATCTGGCTGGAGATGGTTGTATCATCACTAAAATTGCATTCCAGATGTTCTGTCTTGCTTCTGCTGATTCGAAGGCCATTTGTTTCCAGGGCCTGTCTCCATTGATCAAGAGTAATTTGCAGTTGTTGTGCACTTTTATCCATGAGTACGATGTCGTCTGCGTATAAAATACACCATGGGAGATGGGTCTGGATACTTTTGGTGAGACAGTCCATGACTAAGTTAAAAAGTAGTGGGCTTAACGCTGATCCTTGATGAACGCCGACTTTCACTAGAAATGTTTTACTCACTCCAGCCAGACTTCTCACGTTTGCGCTACTCCCATCGTACATGTCCTGAACCAAAGTTATGTAATATTCCGGCAGTCCCTGCGCTCTCATAGCCTGCCATACCAGACTTCGTGGCACCCGGTCAAACGCCTTTTCAAGGTCTATGAAAACTAGGTGTAAATCTTCCCGGTTAGCCCGATGCTTCTCCATGGTGATACGCACTGTTTGAATAGCATCAATCGTGGATTTAGATGGCATGAATCCGTGCTTATTTTCTGATATTTCAACTAGTTGCAAGAAACGGTTGTTCAAGATTTTTTCCCATATCTTGAGGGTGTGAGAGGTGAGTTTTATGCCTCTATAGTTCCCGCAAACGCTGACATCGCCTTTATTTTTAAAGAATGGGATGATGGAACTTTGACGCCATGAATCTGGGATCTTTTTCGAAATAAGGATTGCATTAAACAATCTTGTCAGCCATTTCAGCCCTATAGGTCCTGTTTGTTTCCAGATATCAGACGCTATTTCATCTGGACCAGCGGCTCTGTGGTTTTTCATCTTGGAGACAGCAGATTTTACTTCTGAGATGTCTATTTCCGAGATTGGTCCTGCGAATGGTTTTATCAGAGGTAGTGGTTGCCTTGGAAATTCTTCGTTTAGGAGCCCCTCATAGTATCGATGCCATCTCTGGTTTATGCTTTCATTATTTGTTAGTAGCAGACCGTTTTCATCTCGGATATATTTGTTGACTTTTATATCCGATGTTGACTTATGTCGTTGTTTAGCAATTTTGAAGACTTCCGCATCATTCTTAGCATTTTCTAGTCTGCTATAAAAACATTCCTTTGATTGAGCTCTATTTTGGGCTACTTTCCGCTTTGCTTCTTGTTTGGCCTTTTTGTATTCTATGCGGTCCTCCTCGAGTTGGGTTGCCTGCCATAATTTGAATAAGTCTCTTTTGGCAACTAAAGCTGCTTTTACTTCATCATTCCACCATTTTGGATCCTTATTATTGCTGAGTACTCCCTTTGAGACTCCTAGGATTTCAGATGCCTGGGTTTTACAGGTTCGTGCGAAGTTTGACCACATAGATTCAGCATTGTTGTTGTATTCGTTGCTCATATCTTCCTCCATATACTGTTTGAGCCAGGCAATGAGCTCTGCACCTTTCGAGCTGTAAAGTAGACCCCATTTAATTTTAGGGGTTCTGTGTGTTGTTGTTTTAATAGGCTTAGGCAGTTTCACGCATGCTACTAATAGTCTATGTTGTGACGTAAGCGCCTCCCCAGGTATTACTTTACAGTCCTTAAAGTTACGCAGTAAATGTTTATCTGCTAATATGTAGTCTATTTGTGTTCTGTGTATTGAACTTTTATATGTAATAAGATGTTCGGCTTTCTTTTGAAAGTAAGTGTTAATGATAGCGAAACCATGTCTCATTGCAAAATCCAAGATCTCTTCCCCTTGTTTGTTTGTGGTCCCGTAACCTCGACTTCCATGCGCTCCCGGATATAAATTGGTCGATGCTCCAACATGGCCGTTGAGATCTCCGCCAATGTATTTTGTTTCTGAAGATGGTATCTGGTTGATCAAGTCGTCAAAATCTTCCCAGAATTTGGTTTTTTCCGTGTCTGAGCATCCTACCTGCGGAGCATATGCCGAGATTAGATTCAGAGGCGGTTGTTTATCCATGGCTAATTTTACGGCAATCAGGCGGTCATTTTTTCTGTCTACTTGTATGATCCTTTCTTTAAGTTGCGAGTCTAGTACAATGGCCACCCCATTTCGTGTGGTGCAGGTGCCATGATAGATAAGTTGGTAGCCCAAGCCTATGGCCCTCGACTTGGAACCCTTCCACCTAGTCTCTTGTATACAGCATGCATTGATGTCCCTTCTTTCAAGAGTTTTGCTAAGTTCCTGGGTTCTGCCATTTAGGGAACCTACATTCCATGTGGCAAGTCTGATGGTTGATTTGTTGGATCGCGAATGCATATTCTTGTCATTTTGTTCGTCGCTTTGGGGGTACGCCCTAGCATTATCTTTATTCTCTTGCACACTCGCGTCGCTTACGGGGGACGCTGTCTATTATGTTTCTCCGAATAATAAATAATATTTGTTCTCAAGCATCCGCTAATGGACCTCCGCAGAAGGGTTGGGTTACCCGCCGGACCCCGGGTCGGGTTACACCTGTATTTGCTCGTGTATCTGTATCACGTTTCCTTCTAAGTATGGCTCGTTTCGGTTCACTTCGTTTACTTATTATTAAGAATTCTCGAGTTAAATAATATCGCTAATTATACAGTGTGTTAACATCATGCGGGCATTTCTCCGAGCGTTTCAAAGTGTTTCAACCGCTGTGATTTCGTGGTCGCATTATTGCTGGCATCAGTATTTCAGTATAGACTAGGACACCATCTTTGGCTGTTTTATAGTAGGCCCGGACGGCTATCATTACTTGTAAAATGGACCACAGCAACCTCAGAAATAACTGTCAAATGCGACCACCGAAGTCAGGGCGGTTGAAACGCTCGGAGAAATGCCCATGCAGGCTTTTATTAAAACCGAGGATTGTGAGGTTGTTTTGTAGCCAAATCGTGAGCATTTATTGATTAAAAATTCTAATTTTGATCGTAATTAATTTTCTGAGAAAAGTTCAGTGAGAAGCAATGTACTTCAAAATGGAGCGTTAATTATCGCTTGACAATGACAGTCTGCACTTCTGCAGCCACTCTCAGCGTTTGACACACATTGATCGTTGGAAGGAAATAGAATGAATTGTACCTACAGTTAATTTAAATATATGTCGACTCTTAATATGTCATCCTCCGTAGCCTAGTTCCTCGTGACCCTGCCGGCGAGGGCATTATTTGTGTATTTATTTATCACAAATATTCGTTTCTTGGTCATATTGGCTGTCTATGTATTTAAGTATCTATATGTATCTATCTATTATATATATCCTCGCCTGCTACCCATATTACAAGCCTTAATTGAGCTTACCGTGAGACTAGAGATATTTATTTATTTTTTAATACTTGAAAACGATTGCAAGTAACGCGTATTATTACACATTGTCTTAAAAGTCTGGGTCATGGTAACACACTGTATAAGACAAAGAATAGGGGAGACTGGGGGCTTGTGAATCTACTTAATCAATATGCAGCAAACGTTTGCGTCTATATTTACATTTTTGCATCCGTAATACTTAATTACCTAAGTATACAAAATTCATGTACAGTACGTATTATTTCGTAAACTTTTGATAGAAACTGTCCTGAAAATTGGAATTTAGTTGAGTTTTCGCAATTCGATCCGTTAGGCAATTTTTAAGTTGTGTACCTACTACGCGGGGCTTCAAAGTTTGTCCAATGGCTAAGGTCACCGTGTATATACTGTCACGTGTACTACTAATCGAAAACGTAAACAACCTTTGCAGGGTGTTCTTAGAATAATCAACCGACTTCAAACAGGGGCTTGAATTTGCGTAATAAAATTTAATTTTATATCAACCAGGAAAATCCAAACGGTCGTGTTGTTAGTTTATTTACATACTGTATATCTTAAGAATGTAAAACAAGAGCAGTAAATCATTATAAAACCGTTCTGTTAAATAATTCACACATCATAAACTGTTTTTCCTAGTAAAAAGCAAATTATAATACTTAATACAAGTAAGCAATTACCCGCACGCCTGGAGGTCTACCGCAACTCACGATCGATATGTTACCTCCCTGTCACACTTACGTACGGATACATAAGTGCGAGAGAGACAACACATCGATCGTAGTCGAGGTCTGAAGGAATTTTAATTGCACATTTAAATAATTAAAACGAGTGCAACTGGAAATGCAAATGGGTTTGCACGGAGCGAGAGAGACGCACTCAGTTCATGTGGTGGGTGCGAGTGAGAAGTAAAAGATTGGATCAAGTTTGTATAATTAATCTTAAGCGATCACTTTCACTAGAAGGGTGAGATACGATACGGGGAGTCTGACATAAGTAACTCCATCTGGCTACTAGTTTGGTTGTTGGACAGAAACTTGGGTACCTAATTAAGTAGGTAGTAAGTAGTAATTTAGTAGGGTATAGTTTTTCATAGAAAATAATTATTAAAAATAACACACTGATTTCAAATAGATTTTTAAAATGTTTACGGGATAACTGGAATCCAATTTAATATCCAATTGTACTGAAATTTCCCTGATTTTACCATCACATCCAAAAATACATCATGTTTTACCGTTGGATATAAAAATAGCAAGTCATGATTAAAAAGCCTCTTTTTTATATATTTTTTTCGTTTTTTTAAGCAGTCATACATTATGCCTGCACAAATTGATCTAGGTATATTTTATAGAGCCTGCCATCCGACTAGGTTGATTTGATTTGTTAAAGTGTACATGGCTATGACAGGTCACGAAACTATATGATATGAGTCATATCCAGAGATCGGACAAATGTGCGTCATTGTTTGCAATAATACCTATGGACATGACTCCATAGTTGATTGAAAAATTAATCATTTAATCATTTTCAGAAAATTACCTTTTTGATACCGGTAACTATGAAAACCTTTGTAAATAGTCACCTCAAAGCTTCGAAATTAAATTTCAAGAAATTATTATATATTATTCAATTAATCAAATTTGGAGTCATATCCTTGTTATTGCGAACAATGACGCACACTTATCCGATCTCTGGTCACATCACATAGTTTATATCATATGAGGAATAACTAAGAAACAAACTAACTGCATTCAAGTTACAATTAGGGTTGCCAGATGTACAGTCAAAGACAAAATAAGGTGTACACAAAAATGTTCAAAAATATGTCCCAGTGCACTCTAATTCTGTGTAATAAGAACATCATAACGACGGTAGAAAGGCTAATTGACTTAACCGACATTTTATGAACTTTACAGGAGAGCCGTTTAAAGTTTTATTTTTTAGAAAAAAAATCGCTACAAAAAAAGTAACAGGTATATTGTAACGCAACTGCCATCAAATATTCAAGATATAAAGGCGCATACTTTGGTTCCTACCTTGATAAAATTAGTTTATTATGTCTCGAAATAAAGGTCGCTTAAGACAAATCTGCTAAAAATGAGAGAAAGGCTAATTGGTTCAAATACCAACAGCGTCTGCCGCCGGAGGCAAGTCAAATGACTGTAGTGTACAAGTGCACTTTTTTTAAAAGAAGGTTAAATGAGCTAAGCGCTATTTTTACTATACAACGGGGTAAGGCTAAACAGTTTAAGCGATTCTTTAATGGAAATAAGTGGCGATTCTAATTGACTTAATGACACACACTCGTTGAAAAACGGATTGCTTAAATCTCAGGAATTATATGAATATGATTAAACATGTTGGTTGAAGCTCGGATATTTAGAGACAAAGGTATAATTACTCTGCAGGTCTAAAGAAAACAAAATGAATGAAAATCGTTTTTCTCAATTTTTATTGCTATGTATATAAAGAAAAATATTTGCTTCTAATAAAATAATTAGATAGTTATGTGGCAGAATCAGTCTTAGAAAAATTGCGGATATTGATTACAGCGTTTCATCCGCAATAACCTTTCTGTCGCTTTTATTGGAAAAAAATGCTCTTTTTGCCTAACATCTTTAATTAATTTATTACTACGCTTGATAGTTACGTTACATTTTTTAATCTTAATTTTTATTATATCTGTAGTCAGTTTTTATTTACAATATAAGCGGCAGAAATACGTAAGTAAGTATTTAGACTTAAACTTTAATTATTATTAAATAATCAAGAAATAACAATGAAAATAATTAAATTATTTCATAATGTGAAATACACGATTTCAGTATCACACACAAATCACTACGGCACATGCGCCTACCGGCACAGACTACAAGTGATTGACGCGCCCGCGCGGGGGGCGGCGGTAGTTATAGGCGAGTGGCTCAAAAAGCACCGACGGCGGCAACAGTGTGATTGTACCGCCGAGTCAAAAGTTTCTTATAGAAATTTTTGATGATTTAAGCTACACTGATATGATGCATTATGATTTTATTATAAGGATTTAAATGACACAGGTCAAACAAATATTCTATTTCAACCGACATTCTCATCTATAAAAAGAGGTTCAAAATGCTTAAGTAACATACATTTTATGGTTTAGAGTTTTACGTATTTGGTTGAAGCGACTCATGCCCTAAAAAATTGGGAAGAGCTAAATGGTTCAAGCGACATGCTTCTTTTATTTTAAATGGAGGCTAAATGCTTCAAACGCCTATGGTGGCACTTTTTTGTTAAAGTTCAATTGATTTAAACGGCTATGCTCGTGTGTGATGGAGTAAAGCCAAAAGGTTCAAATCAAAACGAATGGCAAAGTTGGGAAAGTAAAAACCGCTTAAGCGGGAACCAACCAAACATGTTTGTGGGTCAAGTCACGTTTCATTCAAAAATGCAATTTTTTGTGTTGCTTCATGCCATGATTTTTTTAACGCTGTACCAAATTTCAGAAGTGTTAACCGCCATCAAAATCGTCTGATCGCTATGAAACCGAGCTCAATCGACGGAGAAAAATCTGCCGATTCCGATGATATAAATAACTCAATATCGCCCAAAGTGTCGCTTAAGCCAATTAGCCTTTCTACCGTCGATAACATATTTTGAGCGGATTCTTTCGATACTTATTTTTGCACTTGACTGTACTGTAATATAAAGTATTGTACTGTATTTTACCTTTATCTACTTTACGATTTACGTGACACATAAATAAAGTACGCTAAAATACTTTATTTCAAAATTAATTGAAAACTTAAGTAGCCAAAAAAACCCTGTTACCTCCAGACTGTATTTTTTCTGTGTGTATTTTATTTTTTCATGCTTTCACCACTTTTCGTCCACTGCTGAACAGGCCTCCCCCAAAGATTGCCACAATGACCGGTCCAGCACCACCCATTTCATGCTTTAAAGTCTTTAAACCAACATAAATTAGTACATTACGACACAAGTGCGAAAAACATGAAATTCAAAACGAGTGGCGATGTTTTAAGGACCGTATCTAAATGTAAGTAGACAATTTTAGGGCCCTATAAATACGTATACTCAACTTTATATAACAAAAACTGTTCAGTATATTATGAACCATATTAATGGGTATGATTTAAGGTCAGAAACAACATGCCATTCCTTAAAATCAATGAAATGGATCT
>JALPQI010013649.1:0-30378 GCA_025490895.1 Thaumatotibia leucotreta | reverse complement strand
ACCCACATTTTTCATACATTTTACATGCTCTCCACTTTGTAACCGCTGTACAAAGTGTTTGAAAAACGGTTACGTAATAGAAACAAAAAGTTGGGACACTTTTTTTCTTCTAGTAGGATCGAAAGAGCTCGTGATTCTGAGCAGGAAAAATATAAAATTTACCTGTTTCAGAAAAATAAGTTTTTGTATCTCTTCTCGCGAAAATGCCCATATTTTATGGATGTATGCATCCTAGACGTGTGCGCCGATCTAAAAATGATCGGCGGCGGCGTTTGCTGAAAAGTCGGCGGCGGCGGCGTGATTTCGGCGTGAAATCGGCGTCAAGGTCACATGAATAAAAAAAGCGGAATTCGATAGTATCATTTGTCATAGTTTAGATAAATACAATATAAATGATCATCAAACACCACTACTGACCACCTTATCCAACATCTGATCAGTACAATTCAGTTTTCTCTTCCCAACATGTTCTAACATAATATTTTCAACAGTAACTGGGCTTGGACTAGCCCTATTCACGTTAGGTCTCCCAAATCCCCTATCACAGCATGCTATAAGGATAAATAGGGAGCAGCCCACGTCCATTGGATTCCACATATCTTTACCAAGTGATCGGTCCATCAAATAGTTAAATTGCAGTGTGTGGTGCCAATACTCTGCAATTTCTTTGCAAAATGCTGGAACGAGGAATACGTTCCTCAGGATATGCGCGATGCTAATATTGTCACACTTTATATACTATGTAAGGGTGACCGTGGGAATTGTGACTCATATCGTGGCATCTCCTTGTTGAGCATCGCCGGTAAATCGTCTTGGCTAAGCTTCAAAAACTAGCAGATCGCGTATATCCTGAGGCTCAGTGCGGGTTTCGTGTTAATCGTTCTACGATTGACATGATTTTTAGCCTGTGTCAGCTCCAGGAGAAATGCAAAGAACAAAAGACTCCCCCTGCTTATTGCATTTGTCGATTTACACAAAGCCCTCGATTCTACGAGCAGGGACGGACTATACAAAATCTTGCAGAGTATCGGATTTCCTCCGAAGCTTTTGAGTCTCATAAAGCTCTTTCACCAAGACATGAAGGGTTCAGTTGTATATATATATATAATGGCAACACCTCGACCCCATTTGAAATGCGCAGAGGAGTACGGCAGGATTGTGTGTTGGCTCCAATACTGTTTGGCATATTTTTCTCTGTTCTTCTGAGAGTTGCTTTTGGAGATACCACGCAAGGCATACATCTACACACTCGGACTGATGGCAAACTATTCAACATCTCGCTCCTTAAGTCGAAAAAGTACCGAGAAAACTTTTTCGTTGATAGTTTGATGTTATTTGCTGATGATGCCGCTTTTGTTGCTACATCGCCAGATGAGCTCCAGAGCATGGTGATAGGTTCGACCGTCAATAAATATCAAGAAAATGGTCATAATGGGTCAAGGGTGTAAAGGAGAGCCCAATATTGCTGTTGGATAACACACCTTCGGAGGTTGTTGACCATTTCTGTTACCTCGGTTCTACTGTGACAAATAACCTGTCACTAGATGCGGAAATAAATACCCGCATCGGCAAGGCATCCACGATGTTCGGGAAGTTTAATTTGTATTAACATACAAACCCTTGTGTTCCATACCCTTGTGGGTATGGAACAATTGTCACCTCACAGTAAATACAAAGATGATCGTGTATCAATCTTGTCCATACTTTTGTACGCTGCTGAGACTTGGACATCGTATGCTAAGCAGGAGCGAAGATTAAACAACATTCACATGCGTTGTCTTCGGCGGATCCTCGGCATCACTTGGATGGATCGAGTCACAAATAAGAGGGTGCTTAGCATCGCGCGTCTACCTAGCATTACGGCCGTCTTGAAACAGAGACGGTTGCGTTGGCTGGGACACGTGCAGAGGATGGAGCCCTCTCTTTTCCCGCATGACTCTCCTCAGCGAAATCGCCCATGCCAAACGACCGGTAGGTCGACCAATGCTCCGTTGTCGTTCGGCATCGATCACAGCAGCTGGTAGGATGTGTCCCAGGATAGAGATCATTGGACGGAGACTCTGAGCAAAGGCGTTGTCGCACACGACAGTGCCTGGTTTGATCTCCTTTCTGCTAGGCGAGAGTTGAGACAACAGCGCGCTGCCTTTCCTCCCGATTCGCCTAGCACTGCATTTACTTGTGCGAAGTGCGGTCGCGGCTGCCGCTCCCGTATCGGTTTATTTAGTCACACCCGTAAGTGCCAAAACCGAACGGACGCTGCTTAAATCATCTTTTATAGATGCTCCAGGCCAATGATGATGATGGTCCATCATATTGGGACGCATCCTACGCTGCGTCGACCAGTATTATGCTTGCCACTAAGAAATCACTTGCCCCACCGGTAGTTTTGCGAGTAATAGTATGTCCAGCTCACAGCCACTTCAGTTCAGCGATTTTTTGAGCTACGTTGGTGCTTCCAGTTCTTCTGCGGCTCTCAACTAGGGTTTGCGGGTTTGCAAAAAGCATTAGGCCCGAAGGCCCGGAGTGTCACGATTTTAGTGCTCTCCGATACAATTAGGCTTTCCAGCTGTCTTAACGCGAGCGAAGGCCGCAGACCGAGCTCACACGCGCAAACACGTCTCTGTATCTAAATAGATCGCGAAGGCCTAATTTCGCGCAATGCTGAAGGCCTGGAATGTCCCACAGAGGCCGAAAGCCGTACTCCACTCAGGGCTCCACAGAGGCGCGCCAGCTCGCCTCACTCGTACTCATCTCCATGGTTTCGGCCATAATAACTTTATAGTCGGCTAACCGAAGGTGAGTGATATATTCGCTAGTGGTGTTGATGACAAGCCCATCCCATTCCAGTCCGAAAACATCTTCCAAAGAAACAGTAAACAGTTTTGGAGACAAGACATCTCCCTGTCTTAATCGTCGCTGCAATGGTCTGGATTTAGAATACCGGTCTTGAAGATGAATTAGGGGACTACCACGATCTCCTAATGAGATTCAGTTTAGGACCTAAACAGAATCGCGATGTGTCAGTTGTATAGAATAACTGTCAAAAATTGTCTAGCCGAACCTAAACTGAATTGCATTTAAGAGGTCATGATATCCTTCCCGGACACTACAATATAAGTACCGATAGTCTACCTATTTGGCTTACTTGTTACTGTTTGTTGGTTAGTTGTTCTTTGGACACATAGCCCGCGAACCTGGGGAAGACCAAAGACTTATTGTCATTGATACAAGAAAGATTGGAAAGAAAAGGTCTAGAGGAAGGAGCTGCATGCGATGGAGACCAGATACGCAATTCCGCACCTCATTCAACTTTCGGGTTGCTGAAGCGATCCAGGCTGCGGAAAATTGAAGTGGTTGGTGGAAGATCGTGAAAGAGAAATTGATAAGTTGATAAGTCACAAACCCCAGAATTGTGTTATCGACGCAAGTCTACTTGGTACCGGTGAAGATACTGTAGTACAGCCCAGGGTGCTTAGGCAAGTTGCCAATCGCTAACGTTTAATCGTCAATCATTAACGAAG
The DNA here is from genome assembly GCA_025490895.1 of Thaumatotibia leucotreta. Lineage (NCBI taxonomy): Eukaryota > Metazoa > Arthropoda > Insecta > Lepidoptera > Tortricidae > Thaumatotibia > Thaumatotibia leucotreta. The sequence goes on along the minus strand of JALPQI010013649.1, from coordinate 26,857 downwards.
GGCAGCTAACTGTCTTTGTCGCACTAATACGAAAGAGTGACAGTGAGGGAAAACTGCGATACGCTACTAAGTGTTAGCGATTGGCAACTTGACTAAGCATCCAGGTCTCGACCAATTCAAATGCTTCATAGACCACGAACACGAACGCAAACCTGAAGGGTAAGTTATACTGGGTTATTTTTTCATCAGTACAAATACTCTAGGGGGTGTATAAGTAAGTCATAATGAACAACTTTTACTATGGGGCCGAACCTGAAATCGCGAAAAAAAAATCTGCTGTTCCATAGAAATTGTCGACTCATGGTCGTCTGAAATGTATGAAACAGCTGATTTTTTTTTCGCGATTTCAGGTTCGGCCCCATAGTAAAAGTTGTTCATTTTGACTTACTTATACACCCCCTAGAGTATTTGTACTGGTGAAAAAATAACCTTGTATGATTTACGGCACTAATGCTTTTGTAGAAACCAAAAACCGGCTTGTTCTGGAGGCTGGAAGTTGTCAAGCCTAAGAACCTACTCGTAATGAACGAAGACACTCGAAAGCAACTAATAGGTTGACAGTAAATTCCCTACATAAGAGCATTTTATAAATACATAAAGCAAATACGAAGCTTAGTGTGCAGTATTTAGCACATAAGAAATAACTCTGTTATTCAGTCAAGGTCACGCCGATTTCACGCCGACCATTAGTCGGCGGCGGCGTGGCAAAAAAAGTCGGCGGCGGCGTGACGCCGGCGCGGCGCACACGTCTAATGCATCCATAAAATATACATCTACACACCCACACATTGTAAGTTCAAAGTCCAAGATAGGGGATAAAATTGGATACAGGTTTTTCAATAATATTCGTATTTTTCTTGGCTAAAGTGTTCCCATGTCAATTTTAAAGTTTTGTTAAAGTTTTGCACCCATAAGTTTCGACCCCTTATTATGGGCATTTTCACTTCTAGGGACACCCAACTAGCTTAACTCTCACAAAAAAGTTAACTTCGATGTCAGCTTTGTAACGATAATTAAGCGTAAAATATTTACGTAAATCCACTTTATTCGTGTTTTTATATTGCACATACGAGTATTCTTTCTGGATTAAATGATAAAAAAATATTTTTGTTAATATTTAATGTTTAAATCGTTACAAAGCTGACATCGAAGTTAACTTTTTTGTGAGAGTTAAGCTAATTGGGTGTCCCTAGAAGTGAAAATGCCCTTATACTACAATTGGTGTGTTGCTAACTTAAATTCCTCCGAACTAAAAATATATTATTTTCTGCTCTCATGCCTACGTCTACCATCTTTCCAATCTATTATTTGTACGTCAAGTGGCAGTTAATACAATCAACTTAGGACAAAGGTCGAACGCTCGAGATCGCAAGCCTATTTCTTGCCTGATTTTCTTTTTTATCGAAAGCTCGAGATTTTAAGCAGCTTTGATATTTTGGAGTTTATCACTTATTTGCGTTATACTCATTATTTATTTTGTATATAAAGGGTTTAGCAGCCTTACCGAACAAGTGGTGCCTTTCCCCACGGATGAGGTCAATATTTTAGGTGGTGTACTAGCAGGACCTAAGAATACTCCATGCTTAATATCAGCTCTAGATCTTCTTTTGTTTCAGAGTTATTCAAGATAATGTAAAATATACAGGGTGCCGTTGAAAGTGGCATATTTCGTAAACTGTTCAAGTTAGATCAACCAAACAAAATTGTGTTTGATAACAATAAAATAAACTACAAAATGCATATTTGTAACCTGCATCTTGTCCTTATTTTTCATAATAAAAAAAGGTTTCTTGTTTTTTTTTCCATATTTTTTTTTATTTCACGCGGAGGTACACCTACAATAAAATATGCATACATAGCCACTAATGTCCACTGTATACATAAATAAAAATATTTCCGTAAATCATCGTGCGTCATGCCAAAAAAAAATTTTTTTCAGAAGTAGTCGTTACTGGCATACAAATAAAGTACCAGTGCAGTGTGAACATAAGTTAGTGTGTAGGTATACAATCTCTGCCGTCCTTTGTCTAAAACCTATCTAACCCACAAATTGTAGTTTTGAGTTATGAGCAAAAAACTTAAAAGTAAAAATTTCTAGAAAATCTTAAGATTTATTCCGAACTTCTGTTATAAAAAAATTAAAACTAAATTGAGGCTTACATTGTATGTGCACCATTTTAAAAACGAATGTATTATTTATGAGAAATTACCGTTTTTGTGTTTTCGTGTTGCAAAGAATTACAAAAATGCAAGCGATTTTACCTTTAAAACCCCGTTAAGTATACCTTTGCCGTTTTATAGCGTTGCATAATTACCAGTTCATATCTAAATAACGGCTAAGTACTTAACGTGTTTATAGTATTGTTTTTATACTTTGCAGAATACGCAATGCATAGCTTAATAACGACTAAGTTACTTTAAGAGTTTATAGTACTTTATGTGTAGGATTACTAGTTAAAAAAAGAATGATATAAACACGCTACTGGACTTTAGCTGTTTTTTAACTATGAAATGACTGTGAAAATCATAGCTAGTTGTATGAATCCCTAAGCATAAAACACGTTACATGACAGATCATTTCCGATAACTAGGTTATAATCTTGTAATGTTATCCAAATGGTTTATTTATTGTTATAGCAAGTCCTCGTTAACCTACACTTTACAAGTAACAATTAAAGGGATTTAATACCTATTTAAAATAAATGAAACAAGACTGTGTATGATAAATCTTTTTAATTCAAATGCGAAACAAAACGAAAAATCAGCCTAAACTTTTTTAATAATTAGAAAACAAAAAACAAAATTACTTCTAGTTCATAAGAATAAACAAAAATATTTTTTGTGAAAACGTATTTAGTCTTTTTAAGTAACATCAGAATTATCGAATTAGTAGATTGCATTCCGAGGACAGTAAAGTTATGTTAATTACAGACCTTGGCCGGAAAAAGTATAAAATCACTTGTTTGTCTACCTTAACTTCACTTTCGCCCACTTACTTTACAGAAGGGCTAGTATAAATGTAAGCTTATTGTAACATTCACTTTACTGTAGTTAACGTATCGACGGGTCAAATTATGACTGTCGTTTACATAGACCGTACGTCTACTATCATATTTTCACCCTTCGATATGTTGACTATAAAGTAAAGTAACTGTCAAATACAACAGATTTAAATGTATACTAGCCCTTCTGGCTTAGAAATGTATCTACCTACTAGTCATTACCCGTAACAAAACAATTTATAAAACTTATTTATTATTTCTTCCTTAATTAAGAAACGAGATCAATTATAAAACTTCAATACTTAATTATTATCATCTTCAAATCGTCTACCATGCCCGACATTGCCTATTATATGTTATGGATGATGGAAAGTAGGATATTTCTTACGTCTACAGAGTTACTCTAGTTCTATTTTTTTGCATTATAATATATTTTAACGCTGCATTGAAGGTTGTCTTTCTTCATTTTGATTACAGCAGGAGTCTATCATACATTGGATTCTCGAGCTTATTAAATGCCTGAAATTAAAGGCAATAATAAATATTTGCCTACAAAATAAAGCGTGATGGTAAAAAGTGACGTTTTAAGAATAAGTTTAGGAAGTAGTCTGATTAAGTTGTAAAGGTAGCGGGCTTTTCTATAGCCTCATACGGTAAGTGAAAGTCACGGTGTTCACCCTTACCTCTGCCGAAACCTTTATAATATTACATGTAGTTCAACTTACATGGGTTGCTTTGTTTGTATTGCGGCGTTTTACGAGTATTACAGGATTTCCTTTAATACCTAACATATTTCTATAGATATAAACGCGCGCGACATAGTGACTGTACTAGAAATTCTATTGTAGATAATTTTGTCGTATATATAATTAACAAACCAACATAATAATATGTATTCTATTAGGTAACACTGGTAATAGTCAGGTACAACAATACCTTCAGCGAAAAACTACAACAAAGGGTGTAGCAGGGTAGCCTTGGAAAAAATGCCCCCAGAGGTTTTGGTTTGAAACTATAGTCAAACGATGACTTTTAAAGAGGTAACACCATGCACAAATTTTGGACCCCTCTTACCCACACAAACCCCAATCCCAATAACTGTGAAACTGTTTTATTTTTTTTCTCCTAAACTATGTTAGTGACGGTTTCTATATTTTGCACTACGGCCTAAAGGTATTATTAAAAAAAAGACAGCCGTCTAGGACTTCATACAAATACAAATAGTTTATTGTTTGAATGTGAGTAGGTAATAAATATATTCATAAAAAAAATCAACCTGTATAACAAGTTTGGCTAGAGGTACAACCACCATTTCTTTTTTATATGTGTCTACATCTTATCTAGATAATTTGCAACTTTCATGTGCCTAATTAGTCTAGGTGCGTCAATGCGAGATTTTTTTTTAATACTATGGTGCATACTACGGCCTCACAATATTATGATGAAAGACTTTCGTCTTCCAACACAAAATGGTAGTATCAATAAGCACTGATGAGTTTAATTTATAATTATTTAGCACCACCTTTTCAAATTGAAATTCCTTGTCGCTGGCGGTTGCTTATTTTTTACTTATAATATTGTAAAACCGTAGTAGGCACCATAGTATTTCAAAAAAATGTTTCGCTATGCTCCACCTAGACTAGGCACATGAAACTTGCATATTATCTAGATAAGATGTAGACACAAACATATAAAAAAGAAATGGTGATTGTACCTCTAGCCAAACTTGTTATACCTGTATACCTGTATAACAAGTTTGACTAGAGGTAGGTACAAAATTAAAGTAATTTTTTTTACTGTTTTTTTTAAGTGTATGAAGTCCAAGAAGGCTGTCTTTTTTTGATAATAACTTTAGGCCATAGTATTATATTTGCAAAATTTGGAAACCATCACTAACATAGTTAAGGAGAAAAAAAATAAAACAGTTTTTCAGTTATTGGGGTTTTCGCTGGTTAGTGGGGGTAAGAGGGGGTCCAAAATTTGTGCATGGTGTTGCCGCTTTAAAAGTCATTGTTTGACCAGAGTTGGGCGTAATCAATTCCTTTTGGAATTAATTACAGGGTTACATTCCAGTAATGACGATTCCTCAGTAATGAATTACTAGTATAATAAAAATTACTGTAATGCTGTACTATGGTTACGCCTGTAATCCATTCCTTTGGGATCGGTATTGTAATCAGCTACTGTAATATTGAATCCACCGTTATCAAGTACTTCTGTAATCTGCATTACTTACAAAGTAATTTTGTTACTATTACTCGAAGAAATTGTTTTTGATTTATATGTCATTCTAGTTGATATCTGACATCCTAGCAGTTTCATGAATGTTAAAAACGTATTCTGAAAATGTAGTATATTTTTAAGATCCAAAATGGCGGCAACTTTTTTTTGAAATCTTCATCATTATACTCGTTTTTGACTAATTCGCATACGTGGAATTCGATTTTCGGGTCCATTCTAAGATCCAAGATGGCGGCAACTTTTTTTAGCAATTTTCATCATTATACTCGTTTCCGACTAATTCGCATACGTGGAATCCGATTTTCGGGTCCATTCTAAGATCCAAGATGGCGGCAACTTTTTTAGCAATTTTCATCATTATACTCGTTTCCGACTAATTCGCATACGTGGAATCCGATTTTCGGGTCCATTCTAAGATCCAAGATGGCGGCAACTTTTTTTAGCAATTTTCATCATTATACTCGTTTCCGACTAATTCGCATACGTGGAATCCGATTTTCGGGTCCATTCTAAGATCCAAGATGGCGGCAACTTTTTTAGCAATTTTCATCATTATACTCGTTTCCGACTAATTCGCATCCGTGGAAGCCGATTTTCGGGTCCATTCTAAGATCCAAGATGGCGGCAACTTTTTTTTGCAATTTTCTTCATTATACTCGTTTCTGACTAATTCGCATACGTGGAATCCCATTTTCGGGTCCATTCTAAGATCCAAGGTGGCGGCAACTTTTTGATTGCAATTTTCATCTTTATACTCGTTTCTGACTAATTAGAATATTTGGATTCCACGTGCGTGAATTAGTCGGAAACGAGTATAATGATGAAAATTGCATTGTTTGACCAGAGTTGGGCGTAATCAATTCCTTTTGGAATTAATTACAGGGTTACATTCCAGTAATGACGATTCCTCAGTAATGAATTACTAGTATAATAAAAATTACTGTAATGCTGTACTATGGTTACGCCTGTAATCCATTCCTTTGGGATCGGTATTGTAATCAGCTACTGTAATATTGAATCCACCGTAATCAAGTACTTCTGTAATCTGCATTACTTACAAAGTAATTTTGTTACTATTACTCGAAGAAATTGTTTTTGATTTATATGTCATTCTAGTTGATATCTGACATCCTAGCAGTTTCATGAATGTTAAAAACGTATTCTGAAAATGTAGTATATTTTTAAGATCCAAAATGGCGGCAACTTTTTTTTGAAATCTTCATCATTATACTCGTTTTTGACTAATTCGCATACGTGGAATTCGATTTTCGGGTCCATTCTAAGATCCAAGATGGCGGCAACTTTTTTTAGCAATTTTCATCATTATACTCGTTTCCGACTAATTCGCATACGTGGAATCCGATTTTCGGGTCCATTCTAAGATCCAAGATGGCGGCAACTTTTTTAGCAATTTTCATCATTATACTCGTTTCCGACTAATTCGCATCCGTGGAAGCCGATTTTCGGGTCCATTCTAAGATCCAAGATGGCGGCAACTTTTTTTTGCAATTTTCTTCATTATACTCGTTTCTGACTAATTCGCATACGTGGAATCCCATTTTCGGGTCCATTCTAAGATCCAAGGTGGCGGCAACTTTTTGATTGCAATTTTCATCTTTATACTCGTTTCTGACTAATTCGCATCCGTGAAATCCAATTTTTGGGTCCATTCTAAAATCAAAGATGGCCGCAACTTTTTTTTCTAATTTTCATCATTATACTCGTTTCTGACTAATTCGCATCCGTGAATTCCGATTTTTGTGGGTCCATTCTAAGATCTAAGATGGCGGCAACTTTTTTTTGCAATTTTCGTCATTATACTCGTTTCTGACTAATTCACCTACCTAGTGAAAATAGAATATTTGGATTCCACGTGCGTGAATTAGTCAAAAACTAGTATGACAAAAATTGCTAAAAATTGTGCCGCCATCTTGGATCTTAAAATGGACCCTAAATTCGGGTTCCACGTATGTGTTTTAGTCGAAAACGAGTACAATGACAAAAATGACAAAAAAAAAAGAAAAAAATTCTGCCGCCATCTTGGATCTTAAAATGGACCCTAAATTCGGGTTCCACGTATGGGTATTAGTCGAAAAGGAGTACAATGACAAAAATGACAAAAAAAAGAAAAAAATGTGCTGCCATCTTGGATCTTAAAATGAACCCTAAATTCGGGTTCCACGTATGTGTATTAGTCGAAAACGAGTATAATGACAAAAATAACAAAAAAAGAGAAGAAAATTGTGCCGCCATCTTGGATCTTAAAATGGACCCTAAATTCGGGTTCCACGTATGAGTATTAGTCGAAAACGAGTACAATGACAAAAATGACAAAAAAAAAGAAAAAAATTGTGCCGCCATCTTGGATCTTAAAATGAACCCTAAATTCGGGTTCCACGTATGTGTTTTAGTCGAAAACGAGTACAATGACAAAAATGACAAAAAAAAGAAAAAAATTGTGCCGCCATCTTGGATCTTAAAATGGACCCTAAATTCGGGTTCCACGTATGTGTTTTAGTCGAAAACGAGTACAATGACAAAAGTGACAAAAAAAAAGAAAAAAATTGTGCCGCTATCTTGGATCTTAAAATGGACCCTAAATTCGGATTCCACGTATGTGAATTAGTCGAAATCGAGTATAATGACAAAAATTGCAAAAATGTGTCGCCATCTTGGATCTAATGGACCCTACAGTCGGATTCCGACTGTACGTACCTGTATCATCATCATCATCATCACCATCATCATATCAGCCGAAAGACGTCCACTGCTGAACATAGGCCTCCCCAAAGATTGCCACAATGACCGGTCCTGCGCCACCCGCATCCAGCGGACTCCTGCGACCTTCACCAGGTCATCGGTCCACCTTGTGGGGGGCCTACCCACGCTACGCCTTCCGGTACGCGGCCGCCACTCAAGAACCTTCCCGCCCCAACGGCCATCGGTTCTACGCGCAATGTGCCCCGCCCACTGCCACTTCAGTTTAGCGATTCGGAGTGAAAATAATATTAAAATTCGCACGTCCTAACATTAAAGTAATTAAAAAGTAATCTAGAAGTATGGTCAACGATTCCAGTAATTTTGAATCGACATGTTGATTCCAAAGTATTAGTAATGCTAATATGCTATAGATTATTACTGACTCCTTCATACGTCATTGTAATATTCCGTTTCACGACATTACATTACAAGTAATATGCTACCCATAAGTACATTACAAAGTAAAATCAAGTAATATTGTAATCGGGAATTGATTACGAAATGCCCAACTCTGTGTTTGACTATAGTTTCAAACCAAAACCTCTGGGGGCACTTTTTCCAAGGCTATCCTGCTACACCCTTTAAATGAAAAAGTTGAACATCTAACTAAAATATTAAAGCTCATCAAAAATGTATTTATGTTTGGTTGACAAAAATAAACATTATATTGTCAATAAATATTATATAGTCTTAAATAATATGCAGAATAACTACTGTACACATAACTTTAATATATTACACACTTACCGTCGCATTCCAGACATTTTGCGGTGATAAACATGCAGCCGTCATTGATAACTATTCGACTACTACGGAACTCACTCCCTATTGAATTAAGACGTGCCGAATCGATTGCATCCTTCAAAACATTACTTAAGAAACACTATCTGTCACTTCCTTCTTTCACTTCACTTCACTTCATCAGCCTATCTCGGTCCACTGCTGGACGTAGGCCTCTCCTATTAACTATACTATGCGTATAGACGCATTAGGAGGTAAATGCCCATAATCGCCACGCTGGGCAAACGGATTGGCGATCGCAGTAATGTGTCCACTATGATGACGCTGCTGCCCATCATCAATCTTGTATCAAAGTATGGTCAGTGACACTTTAATCCCTTAGTCGACTCTTACGACACCCGCGGGAAGAGTTGGGGTGGTGACAAATGTATTTTCACCACACGGTCACTTCCTTAGTTTTTAATTATTTATTTATTTTATTTATTTTCTCCTTTCATTCCAATTGACTTAAACTAATTATTTCTCATAGTTTCACTATGTGATGTATCTGTATTTTTATAAAATGTATATGTATTTCTATGTGTATCTATTTATATATATATATATATGTATATATATATATAAATATATGTATATATATATATATATATTATATATACATATTTATGTATTTGTATTTTGTGTTTATTTTACATTCCTTAGCCATCAGACCATTTTTCTCAGTTTTTTACCACCTAATACTATCAACTTTTACTTTCTTATCTCCTCTACCCAAAGGTTGTCTGGAAGAGATCGCTCTTTAGCGATAAGACCGCCTTTAGTTTACCTCTTTCTATAACATGTACTTTTATTATTTGTTTTGTATTTGTCTTTGAGGTGCAATAAAGAGTTATTGTATTGTATAACTTACACAACCTCGTGCGCGAGCGCCGCACAGTGAACTGCCGGCCACGGCGGTCAGATCTGAGGGGAGGGGTTTTGCACTTTGCGGGGTATTAGCGTAGTATTGTTGATTAGCGTGTTTTTAGTCTTGTAACATTGTATTTTTTTCTGTAGTTTTCATCCGTTTAAACTAAGTCACTAGGTTTTAGTGTTGTATTTGTAGCCGAAATCGTAATTAAGTACTTATTAATAAAAGGTTAAGGGACTTTAGCCATGTTTAAGCGTAGAAGCTGTTTTTTAATGTAGTATCAGACAATAAAAGTGCGTAACAAAAAAAAATAATATAAGGGTAAAAGGACTTAAACGAGGATATAAACAGTTTTTGTCAAGTGACGTGTTTTTAGCTGCGTATCATGCAGTTTAATCATTAAATGAATACAACTGCTAAGTACCTTAACATTACTTATAGCTATGTAATGTAGATTTGCCATTTTATAGTATTGTAATCTATCAACTTATACTGCACTTAGCGGGGTATTTGGATTGAGTATCTCCGTGAATATAAATGATAAAAATATGATTCCAAGACCAGTCTATAGGGTTTTAATTCCTCTTTCAGAATCTTTATTCAATTGAAAACTACTATTTTGCTGCTTAGGCCGGTTTTAGGTATAGGACGGCAGATCTCTCGACACTTACCGCACAAAATATCATTGACGTAAATTGACTTATTAGTACATTTGCTTTATAAAAGAGAGATAAACATTTGACACATAGTATTGTTTTCTACATTTGATTTGTTGCATTTTCTGTAAGAAAATGGAAAAAATTAAGTGTAAGTCTTGTGAAAAAACGTTAAAAAATATATGTGGAAAAAAAGAGAAAATGCATACAAACTGGACAAGAGGCTGATTTATACAGGGTGTGGCCTCTAACAGGAGCAAAAAATCAAATGGAAGACTCCTCTGACTGCCTCTAGTTATTCGCAAAAGGTCCCAGTGTTTTAAAGTTATCCATTAAGGAGAAACAGTATGTTAAAGTTACGACCTATGAGTGATGTATCTAGGTATCACAACATTGTACCTTATTAATGATTAAACATATTGGTAGTTCAGTGGACATAAAACTAAATGAGCTAAAAAGTTTTTTTGAAGTCATGGTTTTTTAACTGGTTTAGCAAAAAAAATTTTTTTTTTTGTATTACACCGATTTAACTTTTTTGGTATAAGTCAATTTACGTCAATGATAGTTTGTGCGGTAAGTGTCGAGAGATTGTATACCTACACACTAACTTATGTTCACACTGCACTGGTACTTTATTTGTATGCCAGTAACGACTACTTCTAAAAAAATTTTTTTTTTAGCATGACGCACGATGATTTACGGAAATATTTTTATTTATGTATACAGTGGACATTAGTGGCTATGTATGCATATTTTTTTTGTAGGTGTACCTCCGCGTGAAATAAAAAAAAATATGGAAAAAAAAACAAGAAACCTTTTTTTATTATGAAAAATAAGGACAAGATGCAGGTTACAAATATGCATTTTGTAGTTTATTTTATTGTTATCAAACACAATTTTGTTTGGTTGATCTAACTTGAACAGTTTACGAAATATGCCACTTTCAACGGCACCCTGTATATTTTACATTATCTTGAATAACTCTGAAACAAAAGAAGATCTAGAGCTGATATTAAGCATGGAGTATTCTTAGGTCCTGCTAGTACACCACCTAAAATATTGACCTCATCCGTGGGGAAAGGCACCTCTTGTTCGGTAAGGCTGCTAAACCCTTTATTTTATTTCGTTTCTTTATTCCTGGCTCCAATTACACCACATTGACAAGTGCTACAATTGTAAATTTACTGTTTCTCCAATTGGGGGCGTCTAAGTAAGCGGTAGCCGTAGCATTCGGAGGCCTGTGACATCAGTAAAAGTGTTATTATACAATTGTCACACTTGTAATTATGGTGAAATAGGCCACTGATATTGTATACATAACGTGTCAGTGCAAACGGAAAGATCAAAACAAAGTGCTAAGTCACGACTCTTAAAATCCTTTTTAGTACAAGATGGTGTGTTTTTTAGGCTCTAGTGCGAGAAGTGTGTCATTTTACGTCAGGTTCAAAACTTCGGAGAGCCATCTGTACTAAAAACGTCGTACTAGACACGTGCAAAAACGAAATTCGTAACTCGTGTCGATTTAAAACACTCCCTATCGATCGTATTTTAAAACATCGCCACTCGTTTCGAATTTCATGTTTTTCGCACTTGTGTCTTAATGTACAGTCGACGTCAAAGATATCATTACGGTTTATGTGCCAAAAATATATTTACACGACCTTAATGTCAAAGCAATATAGTCGTGTAAATATATTTTTGGCGCCTAAACCGTAACGGTATCTTTGACGTCGACTGTACTATATGAGTTCTCAATGAAGTCCATTTTAAATGACAAGGTACAGTCAAGGGCATAAATATGTATACACTTTTTTATCTTATGCCGTAAAAATAAGGTGCAAAAGTGTATACATATTTTTGCCCTTGACTGTACCTTTCCGTTTGCACTGACACCTATATTGATAGGTACCTATCTAAGGTTTTCACTCAGACCACACCTCCTAATGTAAGCAGTAGCTACTCACACATGCTTTCAATAAGCAATGAGCTTTTTTACAAACATCGACACTACATCGGTTCTCATTGACTTACAAAACAAGTGCTGAGTAGGTGCAATTCGGTTTTCGTCTCACGTACCAAGTTTATTTTTTTCTATCTTCTTTGTCGGATTCGATTACGGTGTAACGTTTGTGTCACGATAGATGACCAATTTCATAGTACGGTTTTACTGGTGTACAGAATGTTTTCGTCGTACTTACTTATACTTTTCACTATTATTCATTTACAAATTATTTATAGTAATGCCAGGATATTGTTACGGACCTTAACAGCAGACATCACAATGTCACTTGACTTTGTAGGTACTTTTAGAGATATTCAATCATAATAAGATAATAACTTTAATACAATCACATCTAAAAATATGTAGTTACAAATTTGAAAACGTACGTCCATGTCCATGGTACAAGAATAAAATAAATAATTATAATGATTATAAAACTTTTTTAAACTAAATTCTTAAATATTTCTTATTTGTACCTGTAGATAGTGTAGAATTGCAAATATGCAATAAAGCATTTAAAGGCTAAAATAGAGAACTTTAAAGTTCAACATCCATCTCCGAGCACGACATTCCCTACGTAGACACACATCCTATGTTAGTACCTACGTAATTACGCAATGTCATTATGTTGCGTGATGGTAAACAATTTTATTATTACACTTAGGTACCTAAAGACAACGCGATTAGAACTTTACTTATAAAAGTGATTCGGCTAATAAAACTTAACATGCGATTTATGATGAACAGAATTATTTTTATCACGTTGAGACTCTTTGAAGTAGGCAAATATTCTGTAGAATAATAAGTTAATGACATTATTATAATTTTACTATACAAAAATATATTTATTTATAGACACAATACAATAGGTAAATAAACTAATTACAAATACAACTTCTTAACTAAATTACACAAATTTTAAACGTTATTATAATTATAATATCTCGATATCGGTTGAAGCATTACGTATTTTTAGGGGTAAAAAGAAACTCAAACACAGCTTACACAGCTGTTTAATAAGATATTACTCCAAGGCAAAATCCCGCATTCATGGCGTTCAAGCTATTTGTGCCCTACATACAAGAGCAAAGGCGATGTCTCTCAGTGCACCAACTACAGAGGTATTAAACTGACCTCGCACACTTTGAAACTCTGGGAACGAGTAATTAGCACGCGACTTTCAAGATTGACTACTATTTCCGAAAACCAATTCGGTTTCACGGCTGGCAGGGGAACAACAGAAGCCATTCAGACTATCCGAATACTAATGGAAAAATGTCGCACCAACAAAGAAAATCTATACATGGTATTCGTCGATTTAGAAAAGGCGTTTGACAGGATCCCAAGGAAATTGGTATGGCAAGCTCTGCGTGCTCAGAATGTCCCAGAACAATACATAGCCATTGTCCAAGATATGTATGTAGAGGCTAAAACTCAAATTAAGAGCCCTGCTAGTATCAGTAAACCTTTTCATGTAGGAGTAGGAGTTCACCAAGGCTCCGCTCTTAGCCCCTTAATCTTCAACCTCACAATGGATTATATCACAAGCAGGCTTTAATGTCAGGTACCATGGTGCATTTTGTATGCTGATGATGTTGTGCTCGTAGCTAAGAACGCAAGGGATTTGCAAGCGACCTTCAACAAGTGGGTATATGAACTAGAACGACATGGTTTGCGGGTCAGTCGTACAAAGACGGAGTACATGGAGTGTAACTTTGGGGGTGATGAAGAAACTTCCTGCAGCGTCAAAATCGACAATGCAACGCTGCCACGAGTCACCCACTTTAAGTATCTGGGATCTGTACTTACGACTGATGCTCGCGTGGATGCAGATGTCAGCCATAGGGTTAACGCCGCTTGGCTTAAATGGAGGTCTCTTACCGGAGTTCTCTGTGATACCCGGAAGCCAATAAGAACCAAGGGCAAAATTTATAAAACAGCTGTCCGACCCGCCATGATGTATGGAGCCGAGTGCTGGGCAATGGCAAAAAAGCACAAACAGCAACTGCACACGGCCGAAATGAAGATGTTACGCCGCTGGGCCAGCGGTGTTACACGTCTTGACAGAATACGCAATGAGCACGTGAGGGGATCCTTCAGAGTGGCCCCTATAACAGAAAAGTTGAAAGAAAGCAGGCTCAGATGGTACGGTCACATAATGAGGCGAGATGATAGTTACTCTGTAAGAACCGCCTTAAATATCCCTACTAAACCCCTGGGAAGAGGAAGACCTCCCGACACATGGTGGTCCAATATCAAGAGGGAGATGAAGCAGCAGAACATATTGCCTTTGACAACCCAGGACAGAGCGTCCTGGCGCCGCCGTACAAGAAGACCCGACCCTAGATAAAACTGGGACAGCGGGAAGGAAGAAGAAGAAGAAAAAGAAATTCAAAACTAAAGTAAAAACAATACACTCCTTTTTTGGGCAGTCGTGTAAAAATAAACTTACAGAGCATTATTATCCCACCTGATACGTTTTCCGCAGGATGTTCGTTCCAGGAGAAGCAGTAATTATTACATTAGATATTTCTTCCGAGGATATATTAATACGTCGGCAAATTTAGAATCAACAACGGAAAATGTCATTAATTGTAGAAATACGTACAGTCGCGTCTATATACAGGGTGTCCCACGGCGATGCCACATGGAGGGAAAGTACCTTAAATATCATAGATAGCGTATTTTGCTGAAAGAAGACTTCATTTTATTTTTAAGACTTAGTAAAATTGCATTCAAGCTTTTTTAATTTTTTTGATAAAAAATTTGTATGAAAAAAAAATATCGCTTTGTCGGAGGAAACATACCTTAATTATTTTAAATGAGCATCTTACTGAAAGAAGACATTATTTCGATTTAAAAAAACAAGTTCCAACTTGTTTTTAATTTTTTTTTTTTTTTTATTGTATGGAAATAAAGTCGTGACGTCGTCGGAGAAAAAATACCTTAATTATTGTAAATGAACATCTTACTGAAAGAAGACATTATTTCGATTTAAAAAACAATTTGAACTGCATTTTAAATAATTTCATGGTTAGCCCGGGAATCGAACCCGCTACACGAGAAAAAAATATTCTGTAGCTTTGTCATACCAATTGAAAGGATTCAATGTGAGAATTATTTTTTTTGCCAAATAACATAGGTTGGAAACAAAAAAAATGTTCCATTTAAATTTTCTTAAAAAAAAATTAAAACATGTTGGAACTTGTTTTTAAATCGAAATAATGTTTCTTTTAGTAAGATATTTTTTTTCCATAAATTAAAAAAAAAAATCAAAAAAAATTGAATGCTGTTTTATTCAGTTTTAAAAATAAAATGAAATCTTCTTTCAGTAAAATATGCTATCTATGATATTTAAGGTACTTTCCCTTCATGTGGCATCGCCGTGGGACGCCCTGTATATATACCTATATTAAAACATATTTATCTGAATAGTAGTCAATAAACGGAACAGTAAATATAATTAAACTGTTAAACTCACGTATATTTATACACATGAGGACGCGACGTTCTTGCGAGTCGCTTGGTGGGAACTCGGGCTCAGTGCTTGATAATGGAGACCTAGGCTCTCCGAAACATGTCGCGCGTAGTGACTAAATATACGTGAGTTTAACCGTTTAATTATATTTATAGTTACTATGTCTCACGAAAGTTTCAATTGAATTGGAATATTCGTTTCACTTGCCCAACCAACTTGACCAAGAAAGAAACTATTTATGGAACCGACTGTAACAAGACTAATGAGAATCATATAAAGTCGTGGCCGAGGACATGGGTCGGTTAGAACTTTTGAACATAACTGAAACCAAAACTATTTTGTTGATTGATTCAACAAAACTATATTCGATAAATATTTAGGATAACCTTCATTTGACTTTAAGCGTGACGGTATTTTCGAGGTTGGATAAATAGTTGATAAAAACATTGTTATATGATTGTAGCATCAAAATAAGATTAACACCACTAAAACTTCACTGTGTCATCGGACTGCAGTATATGTAGGGTTAGCACATGATTAAAGCGACAGTATTTCGCGGCGTCATCGCCATAGACTAGGTTCCCTCTATATATCTTCTTCTTCTACTAAAGAGCCTGGCTCTTGTCGGTGGAGTAAACGCCATTCCGTTCTCTTTATATGGCATGTTTTATTTTGTCCGATACGTTATGTCATAACAGACTTCGCATAATATATTTTTGCATAATCTTAATGAGGCATAAATAATAATATTTCGAATATTACTTAGATCGAGTATTAATTCGCAGAAATTGGATTTGTATTTTTCTGAAATTTACTTCTCATACCTGGGCATTTTCGCGAGAAGAGATACAAAAACTTATTTTTCTGAAACAGGTAAATTTTATGTTTTTCCTGCTCAGAATCACGAGCTCTTTCGATCCTACTAGAAGAAAAAAAGTGTCCCAAATTTTTGTTTCTATTACGTAACCGTTTTTCAAACATTTTGTACAGCGATTACAAAGTGGAGAGCATGTAAAATGTATGAAAAATGTAGGACCATTTTTTTCTTGTATTTTTTTTCTCCTAGATTGAAAGAACTCGTTATTCTGAGTAGGAAAAACATTAAATTTACCTACCTTAAAAAAATTTTTTTTGGATCTCTTCTCGCGAAAATGCCCGCCTACATTTTTCGTTAGGAAGAAATTTGTTATTAGTGTAGAATGGGGTTTGGTACTTATATTAACGATAGAATAAAACCTCAACACAAACAATGCTTGAGTTGGTCTCCTAGGTTAGTTTAGAACTACGACCTTATCAGTAATTAACTGCTATAGCAAAGTGGGTTAGGTTAGAACTGCGACCTCATCAGTAATTCACTGCTATGGCAAAGTGAGTTCGGTTAGGTTAGAACTGCGACCTCCTCAGTAATTCACTGCTATAGCAAATTGGGTTAGGTTAAAATTGCGATTTCACTAGTAATTTACGGCTATGGCAAAGTGGGTTAGGTTTAGGTTAGGCTTCGTCATAAATAGGTGTATCGAAATTATGCACATTTAATATTCGGACAACTCGAAATAGCCACATCAAAATATGCTGAAATTGAGTATGCCACAACAGTTTCTGCACAAAGCCGATTATGACTATGTAGTCATAATCGGCTTTGTGCAAGATTTTGCGGTAAAAAATTATTCATAAAAGAATTATGCCGCAACAGAGTCTGTCAGCTTCCGTAGCCTAGTTGGTAATACCCTGCCTACGAAGCTGGAGGTTCCGGGTTCGAATCCCGGCGAGGGCATTATTTGTGTATTTATTTATCACAAATGTTTGTTCCTTTGTCATGGCTGTCTATGTATTTAAGTATCTATATGTATCTATCTATTATATATATCGTCGCTTGGTACCCACATCACAAGCCTTAATTGAGCTTACCGTGGGACTAGGTTGATTTGTGTAAGATGTCCCTAGATATTTATTATTATTATTTATAGAGTGAACCGAACCAACGAAGCTCTTGATGGAACTACTCTAAATAATACTTCAATCTACTAAAGGTGCGCATCGTGATTCATGTTGCAACCATCGCAACTATTTAGTGAACGATTTGACGACAAGTGAACAATTTAATATTGATTTAAACTTTCACGATTATCACTCATATTTTAAAGACAAACATACGGGCAGGGTCGCAGGCACACTCTGCCTGTGACCACGGGTGTAACGTCATGCCCGAAACGTCAAGATATAATTAAACATAAGTTTACGCGATTAAGACCCGTTTGTCTTTAAAATATGAACAATCTTATTTCAGTATGTCGTTTATAAAACGAAAGAGACTCTAATGTCACTATAAAGCTAGAGAGCCAATCTTATTGGTAAGTGGATGCTGTGTCTCCATGGACGTCAAGTGTTCTCATCCCGTTCGAGCTATCTGGCACATGCGAGTATTGATTTAAGATCAAACGCATCTCGGGTGGATGCCAAGCACTCCGTGTCTAAGATCTAGTTCGTATAGATAGACGATTCGACCTGAATTCTCCAATAACTAAATAATGATAATGACCACATCAGCAAAACCCAGTAAATTTCTCCAAAGGGCCTCTACGTGTATCTATATCACCGCGTAAGCCTATCAAAAATCCGGGACGTTTCTATAAACGCTCTCCCTAAAACTAAAAAAGATGAGCAAAAAGATACTTATATGTATTATTGCAGAATAGTGTAAAGGAAAATAAATTTAATGAATGATAAATTAAAATTCTAATATCTTCTTGCTTTCATCTCGAGTTATCAAGTTCTTCACGCCATGTACGGTGCTGTGGTAAGCAATGTGCTCACTTTTGAATAAATTATTTGTATTTTAAATATAATTCGAAAATAAAGTAAAACAAAATTACTATTTTACAGGATACGAATCATCAATGGGTTTGATAATTATTTTAATTCGTATACCTATGTAGTCCACCTTCATTATTAATTAATCATTAGGCAAACAAAAAATACATACGTACGTTACATACGTTATAATAATTGTGACACAGGCTTTTAAAAGTTTCTAATATCAAATCGCTTGCTCTACAGCATAAAAGTTTACTGGTGACATACAGGGTGATCCGCCGACTAATGTCTCAGGGTTTGTATGGTACAACAGTTTTTTTTTTCTTGAATCGGATGTCGGTCAAAAAGTAAAAGCTCATCAATATGACCTCAGAATTAACCCCCTAAAGTTTGGCCGGTGATCAAAAGATGATTTTGTATAAAGACAATTTTACACGAATCAAACTAGTGTCACAATAAACTCAGTAACGCTTACAATACAATAAAACCATAACATACAAAAATTATTGCCGGTACTGGGATTCCGGGATCAGGGTAATTTCCGACTTCACTATAAAGGCCATTTATTAATATCAAACTCATACTGCTAGGTATTAACCATCACACCTATGTAAGCTTTTTTCCTGTGAACAGTTTGACATCAATGGAGTATTGTATCGCCAACAATAAACCAGAGGCTTTTGTTCCAGCCCCGAGGCTTCACTTGCACTCGCTGTGTTTTTAGTCTATGAATATGAACATTATACTAAATTACAAAAAGGCTTAGCTGCATACAAATGCAAACCAGTGAATGCTAACAATGCCTAACAATAGTTTGTTTTTTATAGTTAGAAATAATGCTTCTAGATATTTATGGTTATAAAAAGTAGTTCTGAAAAATATAAACGTGTAAAAATCATAAATTATATAAGTTGTGTAGGAGGGGTACCTAATTTATACATTTTTGATTTCATAATACATGATGTTTGTTATTGTTATCCGAGAAATTAGGCAGGTAACTTGAGACATCTTCTCTTCTTCTTTGTCGATAATGCTCTTGGCAGAGCAGTCGTGGTCACGTCACGTCGAACGTTTTATTATTCTGCGCCAATTATCCCTGGCCGACGCTTCTCTGGCACATGTGTTAAGGGGAGTATTGGTTAAAGCTGAAATTTGGTCTGTCCAACGCAACTTGAGACATAGACATACACAATATAACGTAATTTGCTAAATTCGAAAAAAATGTTTTCTTTTTATGTGTAAGTAATAAATGAAATGGTAGATAATGTGTGAGAGAACTTTAAGAATAACAATAAAGTTATTCGCAGGTGACTGACGGCACATGTCAAAGTAACATTAAGATTTAATAAAAGTTGTAACACATTTGTTCAGTAATTAAATTTTAATTTTCAATAACTCATTAACAGTACGAGTAAAGACACTACTTTCTTAAAGAAATTAATTTGACCTAAATATGCTTCCCTTGACCAAAAACAAAAAACACCCAGTATATAAACTAAAGATTAAACAGATTTTTTCCTTAACTTTACAATAAAAAAAAGACTCGTCAATACTGTTTACTTTACAGTTAATGCTAAAAAACAGATTTTATATAATTGAATATAAATAAATAGTTAGGTAGGGCAACATCGGAGACATAATTCGATGTTTTGTCCTGCACACTTAGCACAGGACTGGTGCGAGAGTTTGTCGCCGCGAGATGGACTATCCGTCGCTCTTTTATTAGTATAGTTAGTAAATGACGGAAAATCTATCTCGCAGCGACATATAGCCGCACCAATCATGTGCTAAGCATGCTGATCCGGTAATCTATGGTTATTTCTTAACATATTTGATGGATTTTCATATACCACGACAGAGGCAAACAACAAGCGCCTGAAAAGAAACAGCTATCCTAGCCTATGAATGTTTAAAATTCCAGTATTGATGCGCATTGCTGACCCTTTCATAACAGGGAACGATTGCATAGTTTGCACTGCAAAACGAAAAAGAGGATGTATTCTTATAGATTCTGTGGGTCTCGTTCACATCTGTGCATCTAATTTTTTATATTTAGCCAAAGTGGAAGACCACAATTGAACAATGAGGTGTATTTACTATCAGGAATACAGGAATGTTTTATTATTCTAGTTTTTATTATTATTTATTAATTTTATGGTGTGGTTTTTTGTTATTAGGTGAGGCTGTTATTGTTATTTGAGTAAGATTGAGAAGTGAGGCGACGTGATGCGACTACATAACACAAGGTGACATTGTTAGTGTCTGTATAGTATGTACAGTAGACGTCAAAGATATAATTATGGTTTAAGTGCCAAAAATATATTTACACGACTCTATTGCCTTGACATAAAGGTCATGTAAATACATTTTAAGCAACCTATACCGTAATCATATCTTTGACGTGGACTGTACCATCACCATTTTGTTATCAATTCTAAATGACACTTAGTCAAGTTGCTTCATATTTCTAGTTACAGCAATTATTTAAGCATTAACAGTTTTATGAATATAACTGGTAGGTACCAACTGTTAATCAACATTTCGCTTTCGGTTTGAAGATTTATACACATTTAAGAATATTAACAGGTACAATGAAATCATTCATTAATGAACTGCAGGTATTATTTGCAGACACAATAATAATCTGTTAAAATAGGTTTACAAAAAGGTAAACACGACGTATTCGTAATGAAATCAGTATGTAATAATTACGTACTGGGAATTGTTCCGTAATCCAAAGGATTGGTCAGCTTACCTTTTACCGACCAGTAAACTATAAAATAAGCTCAAATAAATCACAAAGTTAATTTTAATATGTAAACGCCACTATTAACATAATGGTCTGAAGGGGAGAAAATTAAATTTTTGTTATGAGTTTAATACCGCGTTACGGCTTAAGATGTTTATCTAGAAGGCCGCAGTACCTCAATAACTCACGCTTATGTGAGGATGAATGGCCAATTTGTGGAGAATGAATTGCCAAGATCTGAAGATAACTTCACTCTGCAACCATTCAAAATACGGGAACTACCGTAGGTAATGGGATAACAAAAATGAGTAGCTATTCATGGAACGCTCTCGTCTCCACTTTAAGAAAGATTCGGTTCGCATTTAAACAGCGCTGGACACCAATTAAGTTGGAAGAAATCAAATAATTTTGACTTGTGCTTAGTAACACGCACCTGGATGCGTAGCCAAAATGCCAATCGCTGACGCTCAGTCGCAAACGAAACGCAACTGTCTTTGTCGCACAGTTAAAAATCAGTCACAGAAAGAGAGCACTGTGCTATTATCAAACCGGAATCAGAAAGGGATTCGAAAGTACTGTTGACACAACAAATGACACAACATTTACTAAAAAAAAGAATTGTTTTTAGAATGTAGTGAGTGATTAATTCATCTGTTGTCTGTAAATCTCTTTACTTAAACTATGAATATAACTATACATTTATCCTAGATTGACTTATACACTGTTGTGTCAACAGTATTTTCGAATCCCATTCTAATCGCGGTTTGATAATACTGTGCGTTAGCGATAAGTATCTTTGCTACGCGCTCTATTTTGTATGTGATTACATTTGCTTGAAATTAGGTAATAAAAATTGCTTAGTGGTAAATATGTCCACCGCGGTTGAAAAAAAGCTTTATGTGGACAGCATAAGAGCGAAACATCGACGCCGTCAACATAAAGCGTTTTTTGACCGGCTTAAGTCTATTCCGCGTCGACTGATTTAGGCCCTAAGAGTATCTACATTTGTCAACACCCTAGCCTTTGAAGTGCCACCAACTATTCGTTTATAGAATGACGGGCAGCAGCGTCATCATAGTGAACACCCTACTGCAACCACCAATCTGCGTGCCCAACGTAGCGATTATGGGCATTTGCCTGCTAATGCGTGTACGCATTAGCAGGCAAATGCGTAGATAATAGGAGCAGCCCATCATAATGATGATTAGATTGATTAGATTTCTGCCTTGGTATTCAATGGACTTGGTCTTTTTTTTGTGTACGTGATATCTATTTCAGTCATAACCCTGCATCGTTATGAAATTCACGTCGTCGTGAAGGAAATCTCGTGACATGCCGAATTTCTCACGATTGCGACATACGCACACATTTATGTTCGGTTGGAGGCATTAGGCTGATGACAGACTGTTCAGTTTTCAGAGTCATGGTATCCAAAAATTAAAGTCTATATAAATATACCCACGAGACAGACAGACGATTTTATGAAGATCTCCGGGAGACCCTGGATGCAGTAGGCTTAGCACAGGATTGCATGCATCTGCCTATGATAGTCCACTGCAGGACGTAGGCCTCTCCTATTAACTATGCTATACGCATTAGGAGGTAAATGCCCATAATCGCCACGCTGGGCAAGCGGATTGGCGAGCGCAGTAATGTGTCTACTATGATGACGCTGCTGCCCGCCATCAATCTTTTATCAAAGAATGGTCAGTGACACTTCAATCCCTTAGTCGACTCTTACGACACCCGCAGGAGGAGTTGGGGTGGTGACAAATGTATTCTTACTGCCGTCACCACACGGCACAGCACAGGACTGACTGGTGCGACAGTATGTCGCCGCGAGATAGACTATCCGTCCCTCCTTTATTCATATAGTAAAAGATGGAAAACCTGTCTCGCGGCGACATACTGACGTATCATGTGCTGAGCATACAGGTTGCTTCCAACCAGTGTATGTGGAGTTCCTAAGGAGAGCTATGTTCATCAGTGGAGGTGATGAAATATTCCTAAAAATGATTTTGTTTTTCAGGCAGAATAATACGTAAACATAATACGTTTAGGTACTAGATTTTTAACATGTTAACGTTAACATGTTTACTAGATTTAACATAGGTGTATTTATAAAGATTGGCCGATGTTAACTGTGCACATTGCACGTAGAACCGATGACCGTTGGGGCGGGAAGGTTCTTAAGTGGCGGCCACGTCCGGGAAATCGCAGCGTGGGTAGGCCCCCCATTAGGTGAACTGATGACCTGGCGAAGGTCGTAGGAGTCCGCTGGATGCGGGTGGCACAGGACCGGTCATTGTAGCAATCTTTGGGGGAGGCCTATGTTCAGCAGTGGACGTCTTTCGGCTGATATGATGATAATGTTAACTTAGTATGAGGTGCACCAAACTATTTGGCCACTTTGATTGCTTGATTGCTGCTGCTACAAAATACTTGACAGTGACTACATCAATGAATCTTTTTTAGTGTGCATGTAACTTTACACTACTCGTTATTTATGAAAAAGGCGATTTAGTCTGCCAGCACTTGTGGGGCTTATCTTCCACCCGCGAATTTATTGCCTACGTAATTGGGATGGTATCGACAGCGGCTGGAATTAAAATCCATATTCGCCGTATCCCAACACACGTTTTATAAATGAATATCATATAAGGCGCTAGCCAGGATATCGCGTAATTCCAACATTGTCATCATCATCATCAATCAGCCTATGATAATCCACTGCTGGACGTAAGCCTCTCCTATTAAATATGTGTATAAACGCATTAGGAGGTAAATGCCCATAATCGCCACGCCGGGCAAGCGGATTGGCGATCGCAGTAATGTGTTCACTATGATGACGCTGCTGCCCATCATCGATCTTTTATCAAATAATGACCATTGAGTGACACTTCAATCCCTTAGTCGACTCTTATGACACCCGCAGGAGGAGTTGGGGTGGTGACAAATGTATTCTTATTGCCGTCACCACACGGCTACCGTGTATTCGTATTGAAATAGTATCGAACCGGGTTACTAACGTAATTTAAGTCGATGATTGCTCGACATGTTTCGACCCATTAAGAAGGTCCTCGATCGGAGCACCCTCGGTCAAAGCCCGACGTACGCGTCTGGCAATCATCGACTTAAATTACGTGAGTAACTCGGTTCGATAATATTTCAACATGTTTGAGTCCCACTTTAGTGTATTACAGTTCATATCTTCTGGGTTTCACCTAGTTTCAGAGTTAAATGAGTTAATGGGTCATTTGCAGAAAAAGTGTACCTTTTAATTTTTTTATGCGATCATGGACACACTAATACTAATACACCATTTTACTCGACATCGTGCGTACTTTTCAGTTAAGAAACAAAAAAATGTGTCTCTAATGTCACGAAAATAAGTATGTAAATTGAGATTTCTCAGTTCAGTTACTCCCATATTAGTATGAAAAATTCTGTAACTTTGAGATTTTTTTATCAGTTTCGTTACATTTCGTTCCATACATTTAGTATGAGAGTAACTAAACTGAGTAATCTCAATTTAGGGTCATTTGCAGAAAAAGTGTACCTTTTAATACCATATTATGACATCCAATATTTATAATTTTCTTAGAAAGTTAATTACTTTTAAAATACAAGTTTTTAATCAAACAATGCTCACGGTTTGGCTGAAATCTACATCGCATTCCTCGGTTTCAATAAAAGCCTGTATCGTGTTAATACACTGTATTTACTACCTACAGTTATTAAGCCTTCGAAGATTAAATAATGTATTTTTTCCAATACGACTTGAATCCAAATTTAGTAATAAAATATATGTACCTACGTCCTCGATATTTATAAATAAGTTAGCATATATGTACTCTGTTAACTATGCCTATGGAATGTAATATAATACCTACGTAATGTAAGTGATAGCAATTTACAATAATGATTAACTTTTATAAGCCTGTCTGAAGAAAATGTTTCCCATTTTCCGAGCGACTTCCTTCTAAATCATGTTCTTATAAAATCGAGAGTTCTTTTAAGTACTGTCCGCTGGAGCGTGGAAAGCTTGCCGTTGTAACTTGTAACGTGAAATCTGTAGACGTTTTTCGTTACAACATAAACGCATTTTGCAAGTCAGTGAGCAGTAAATAATGGAAAGATGTGGATTGTAATTCATAATTTTATTCATAACTAGCTGCTACCCGCGATTTTTTCTGCGTTTAATTCAGTCAACACTATCCCGAAGAAGTAATTTTGTCGAGATAAAAACTATCCCCCTTATTAATAAACATCTCTTAACGAAGCAAGCCGCTGAGTATTGTTTATCTCTTTCGATTTTATCAATATGTCTATAAGACCGAAAAAGACAAACAATACTTAGCAGCATATTAAGTTAGGAAACGTTTTATTGATAAGGGGGTATATTTCCGTTCCCAAGACGTACGTTGTCTGTCTAAATTTCATTCAAAACCGTTGTGTCGGTGGTTTAGGCAAACAATAACGAATAGACAGATAGACTGACACTGTTATTTCGACTGTACGCCCCGTGAATAAAGTCGAAAATAAATACACGACGTCCCACTTTGTCAGTTAAAGGTTAAAAGGATAACCACTTGTTTTGATACATCCTGTATTAAAAACCCTGCAGTGTTCGTATAAAAAATAATTTATTGTGTAGGTATAGGGACACAAAATAGTATTTTTACGAGTATTACGAGTGTGCTCTACTCAAAGTAGATCCAGGCTTACTAAATTAATTATAGTACATCACTCACGTTAATGATCAAGTACAAATTAATGCACTGCTATTGCTACGCAATTAAATAACCTTAAAATTTGACTTCTTAAAAATCGAGGAATATATATTTACCTTTCGACGCAACTGAGCAGAAATAAGGGAAAGAGGCCAATTCTGCAAGAAATCCGATTCTCGCACAGGGGCTTATCCTTCCCTGGGTTACAGAATGAGATTGGGGGCTGATCTTAAGATCCGCCAGTGTTTGTGTAAAAATGACATGGAATATTAGGTGTGGCATTCAGCGAAATGTTCAATAAAATTGCGGTCATATTACTTATTAACCTATAACTTTTTATAAAGCGTATTAAGAATATTATATACGAGTATGAGTGCCTTAACTCCACTCAATAATTCGAAAATAAGTTTTTTTACTGAAGATAGAAAAATAAAAGATAGATTGCATAGAAAGAATCTCTCGCTTAAAAAACGTCTTACTTTTAATTGGTGTCAATAAATATATTTAGTTCTTTGATGTATCAAAAGATTTAGAAGGTGCAAAAAATAAATAATAATAATTAACTAAAACGGCAAAGAGCATTTAATATTTAATTAAAGCTTTAGGTAGTTAGTTACGGTTATTACTAAAATTAAGTGTAATAAATGTATGGACAAAGAATAATAATATGGTCTAACTACCTGTCTAGTTTTGTAAACAGTTTACCCTAAAATATTATAAGTTGTGGAATAGAGAGTAAACAAACTTAAATAAAACAATGTAGAAAAAAAT
>JALPQI010013648.1:0-27988 GCA_025490895.1 Thaumatotibia leucotreta | reverse complement strand
AAGAGACTAATATTTGTATCTTATTCAATAATTTATTAGATATTGATTAGACCCATAAAAAATTCAGATATATGTGACATAATTCCCTTCACAGAGTATTACTGCGCCCAAGGCTGGGGTATATTTAAAAAAAACATGGAGATTAACCAGAAATATTGATCACTTCTGCTGAACACGAAATCGTGCAGTGGAAAAAAACGAGCTCGTAAAAATAGATTTCGAAGGGGTTCTGGAGAACTTGTATTGTGAATACTGAAATTGCAGTACCAACAAAGAAGGACTAAAGTTAGCTAATTTAAGAACTAGGCGGCTAGTTAATTACAAAAGCCAGAAATTACAGCTTTTGAAATATATTGACCCGATTTGTTCATTTGAATTTGCCATTTTTATATCGGTACACCCCTTACATTGCTCAATTAATTTAAGTGTTTAATATTTCATATCATGGGACAATCTTTGACAAATCGACCTAGTTCCATATGGTAAGCTTGATTAAAGCTTGTGTTGTAGATAATAAGCGACGAATAGATATTTAAACATATAGAAAGCAACCACGGCCAAGAAACAAATATTTGTGATAGGTACGGTACACATACATATAATACCTAAATACCCTAGCCGGGATTTCAGCCCGGAACCCCCAGCTCCCTCGTCAGGGCACCTACTGACTGACGTATTTTAATAACTTTACCTTTTTTTATTTAATTCCGTTTCTCGTATTATGGTTGAAAATAAACATAAATATTACGACCCTCCTTTTGTATGTCTTATGTCTTCCACTGCGACTTCTTCTTTTAGTTCAAACATACTAGAAGCATGAGCACCGAGCATCCTATTTTTGGGTGGTCGAGTGCGCAGGCGGTTCATTTCACGCGTTAAGTCGGCTATTAGCTACCGCGACCTTAACTCCATAGATGGATAAACACAAATTAGAATATCCAATCCAAGTAATCGATGCGACTTGCCTCTGATGTCTGATTAATGATTAGACAATGAAGTTGTCTTTTTGGAGGCTAAACCTTTTAACTTTTTGTAACATCACGAGGTTTTATATCGTTTGAATGAGAAAAAGTTATGGTAGCTACCTAAAGTATCTACTTATAGGGTATAAATATGTATATATTCATATATGATATATGGGTATAAATATACCTACTTGCTAATACCTACCTACAAACGGTCATTATCAATGGTATGTTGATTTTATGTACCTAGGTACTTACCTGTTTTTGTCAGTGTTCTACCTATGCAAGGGGGTCTACTTATCTCTGCAGCTGACTGTACATAAATAATATGTAGGTATGTAGAATCCTTTATATGTCGCTAAAGTCGGCTCTAAGTACTGCCGTGTTATACCTATCTCATCTAACTTGAGTTTTCGGGACCAGTGCCGGATTTACCAGTAGGCCAAGTAGGCCATGGCCTAGAGCGGCAGATTTTAGGGGTGGCAGATTTGGCGGCAAAAAAAAATTTTTATGAGTCAAAATTGATTTGGCAGATTTTATAAACGGCAGATCAGAAGCGAACTATCTTAAACTTCTGCCGTGGCGGCAAAATTATACAGGGAGGAAGGGAACGACAGAGTCTACCAACCATTACTATGAACTGTCAGTAACATAGTACCAACATCGAAATATCTATAAATAAATATATCCCCTCATACAAAGTGAGTGATTAGTAGAGTTCAATAGCATGGAAAGGTCAATTTTAACCAACATACTCGTACTTTGACTGATACAGTGGTAGATTAGAGTTTATACAAAGAGACTGGGGTAGTGCTTTGTGTGAAAATTAATAACAATATGCGACTCTACCTTTACCACACAAACTCTAGAAAGCGGTCCTTAAATTTGAACAATGAAGAAGCTCTAACAAAAATTAAAAATCAGTCTGTGCATATTTAACCATTTAATAAATTTCAACTGGGTTTTTATAGTTAATTAAAATTAATTTTTACTGCTCTCACTCGCAGACAACAAATCAATCAATGTATTGATTTAAACTTTCACGATTAACACTCGATATGACAAACGGGTCTTAGTCGTGTAAACTTAATTTTAATTTTATCTTGACGTTCCAGGCATGACATCACACCCCTGGTCGCAGGCAGACTGGCGAGAAAATGTATCAACACCTTCGAGCTGCGCTGGTTTTCCGAACTACCCTGCAATTGGTCTTGATTATTCACTTCTAGGCTCGGGTTGTCACTAAGCCTACAAACAACACTCACAACATCCAATGGCTTTGAAATGGATGTTTCACCGCGCTTACATTTGTAAATCACGGGATTCCACGACGAGAATCCTTGCCCCTCATTTTGATAAAAATTCCGATGTTTCTTAATTTCAATAGCTTCACGTACTTTTTGCCTATGATGTATACGTTCGGTTAAGAGGACGTTCGGGTTATGGAGCTTGATCAGTGGCTTTGTCCGGATTCCAACAAATGCTCGGCCACAGCAGAATTATTAGTTGGACCCTTTCCGCCATGGTGCGTTTGGTTTCTCCAATATAGGAACTACCACAGCTAATAATCCAGACCAAGTGCGGGTAGTTCGAAAAACCTGCGCCGCTC
This sequence comes from Thaumatotibia leucotreta, assembly GCA_025490895.1. Taxonomy (NCBI): domain Eukaryota; kingdom Metazoa; phylum Arthropoda; class Insecta; order Lepidoptera; family Tortricidae; genus Thaumatotibia; species Thaumatotibia leucotreta. The sequence goes on along the minus strand of JALPQI010013648.1, from coordinate 25,414 downwards.
GAAGGTGTTGATACATTTTCTCGCCAGTCTGCCTGCGACCAAGGGTGTGCCGTCATGCCCGAAACGTCAGGATAAAAATAAACGTAACTTTACGCGATTAAGACCCGAATCAATATTACAATAAAACCTCATATTCTTCTCATTGAAAGCCAGCTACCAAACCAGGCTACAAGATGGGACTACAGAATTGCCATTTTGTAGTCTACTTCGAATTAGGAATATTTTTCTCATATGGATGCCAGCTATGAGCTACCAAACTTGGCTACAAGATGGGACTAAAAGTTGTTTTCTATAATTGTTAATTATCAGATAACTTTAAAGCCAAATAATAATGTTTTCTGGTTTTATTGTAACATTGATTGATTTGTTGTTTGCGAGTGAGCGTAGTAAAAATAATTTTAACAACTGTAAAAACCGAGTTGAAATTTATTAAATGGTTTAATAATGCTCAGACTGATTTTTTATTTTAGAACTTCTTTATTTTCCCAATTTAAGGACCGCTATCTTGAGTTGGTGTGGTACCTAAGGGTAGAGTCGTATATTATCATTAATTTCCATACAAAGTACAACCCCAGTATCATCGCATAAACTCTAATCTACCTCGGTCACTGTATGTTGGCTAGGCGTCCATCCCTCCACTGTCATACCAGCTAAAAGTTCGCGTACCTACTGTACAAAGTAAGAGAAGGCCTGCTACCGCGAACACCGAAGTTCGTAAATTTCGGGAATTTGTCTCCGTCACTCTAATGACGCCTTCATTGCCCGAAATTTGCGGATTTCGTAGTTCGCGGTATTAGGGATGCTGGATTTCCTTTCCTGCCACGAACGCTCCGGTACGGATACACGGCTGTGAAATGAAACACCAAGTGTTCCTAAACGACTAATTTACGAAGCTTTTTTAAGTTTTGACCTTTTTCGTAATTTTCTTAACAAACTATTATAATTGGCACAGGATAGGGGATAGGGGCGGCAAAATATAAATGGCCTATAGGCGGCAATTTTCTAAATCCGGCACTGTTCGGGACATCAAGTTAGATAAGATAGGTATGACACGGTAGAGTAATAAAACACAACTACAGATCGAGAAGTTCAAAAGTTTAGCTACATATAGAATCACAATAGATAGATTTTACAATAGGTATAAAAAATATCTACTAAGTTTCAGTACGAGTAAATATCTGCAGAATACCGTGAACATAAATAATGCCGAGTTTTTACATAGTAACAGTAGTAGTAGTAGTAGAACACTTTATTGTACAGAAAAAAACAAATCATAACATGATAAATAATCACTTTTAGAGTAAGTACAAAGGCGAACTTATTCCATTAAGGGATCTCTCCCAGTTAACCTTTCAGCAGTTGAGGAGAACTAGACACAGAAGGCAGACGAACTGTACAAAGCGATCAGGAAGAAAAAAAAAGTAATAAAAAAGCTAATCTGAACAGTAACAGTTGTGAGAATATTGGAAACAAGTAGGAGGAGCGTTGGGTGCTCACGTGGGTGCGCGGGCGGGCCGCCCCGCCCAGCGGCTCGCGGCCACGCCCAGGCGCTCCAACTGTCAAGCCATTTAGACTTTACACTACGTGATAACAAAACAAGGACATTGCGGTTGTAGGACTATAAAAACAGAATTCTCTTTGTGCATACCTATGTATTTTTATTGACGACGAAGCGAAACTGACACAGCTTCTATCAAATAAGGGTGTTCATTTCGATTTATTTATTTTATTTTATTTATTTTTATTTGCGTTAAATTAGACAGGTTATTGTGGACATTAATATAAGTTGTCTGGTATATCGGCTTTTGGAAAATTCGATAATTTTTTTTTTTTTTGTTTTCATACATTATAAATGAAATGGTAAATGTGAGAGAACCTTAAGAATAAAATAAAAGTTAATCTCAGGTGACTGACGGCACATGTCAAAATAAGTAACATTACTAGATGTAATAAAGGTTGCAATTTGCAATACACTTGTTCAGTGATTAAACTTATTTTTTTACTAACTCATAACAGTAAGAGTTAAAACCCTAGTTTCTTAGAGAAAGTAATTATATTTGACCGAAATAAGCTTCCCTTAAATTTATAGCATATGATGAAAAACACCCTGTATATTAAATAAGAATATTTTGTGTCTGATTGTCCCATGATGTTTTTTTTTATTTATTCATTCGTTAAAGTATCAGATCAAAGGAATGCTGCTGTTCCTTGGTGAAAATATTCTTCTGATGCCTTTCGCTCAGTAAATAGAAATCCTGATATTTTAGAAGACAAAAAAATGCACCACACAAACTTTTATTTTGCCCAATGGCTGACGGGTGGAGAATGCCTTAAGGCGTTAAGTCCGCTAATCGTACCTACTTTCGCCATCCAATAATGACGGTACGCTAAGATTAGATACTTTTTTATTAGGGTTCCATAGCCAAAATGGCAAAAACGGAACCCTTATAGTTTCGGCATGTCCGTCTGTCCGCAGCATAGCTCAGCAGCCGTTAGTACTATAAAGGTCTCTGCCCACTAGACCGTAGCATACCATGACCGTAGCATGAACGTATCAGACAAAAAAATATTCTTTGTATGGAAAAGTATGAGACTATGCCCACTAGGACGTTCCGTCGCCGGCCAACACCGTCGCGTGCCATGCACGGACCGGCAAGAATTGTCGACGAGAATATTTTGCCGGCCCCGACACGCTACGTGCATGGCACGCAACGTTGCCGGTACGGTGTGCGCAGGCGGCGAAACGGTGAGCATACGGGTTCTATTTACATTTTTGTATTGTATTTACAATTTTTAACCAAAACTCTCCAAATTTTTCACTTTTGATAATGAGTAATCATTTTCTTATGGCGAGACAACGGAAACAATATAATCAGCATCGCTATTTTCTAAAAAAAAAACTTACTTAATTGATTGTAAACCCGCAAACCGAAGATTTTCATCGAGATCGAAAAATATTAGGTACTTCGTTTCTTACAAACAAAATAATTAAAAGCAATATCAATTTTGAAACAGTCATATAACTTAACGAATTTATCCAGATAGATTGCACAATTTGTTTCTTTTTTTACATGGTAAGAACCATGCTTTTGATGTGGCTTTCTAAAATAATTTTTATTGGTTTTAGATTTTTATTACAATATGTACACATTCCGCCATATAAATGTATAAGTAGCATAACTGACGATTCGAAAGTGCTTGTTGCTAAGCCTACTCAATAAATATTTTTTGACTTTGACTTGACTCAGTAAAAACTCTAGTAGGTACTTCAATGGATTTCGATCGCAGTTTACGATGTCTGCTCAGAAAAATAGGTGTAGAAATAAACTCCTAGGAAAATACTAGCACAGCGATTGTAGTCTAAGGCACTGGTCTCACCGCGAGCTACTAAGCTATGAACTATGGGCTATAAACACGAACAAAAGATACGCACTCCCGTGTAAATAAACAAGACACGGCGATACTCGCCCGGCGGTGATAGCTGATAGCTGGGCGAGTATCGCCGTGTCTCATTTATTTACACGGGAGTGCGCATCTTTTGCTCGTGTTTATAGCCCATAGTTCATAGCTTAGTAGCTGGCGGTGAGACCAGTGCCGTTTCGCGCCCTTTAGCGAAAACTATTTGCAACTGATAAAACTGTGACAATGGAACGATAACGACGGATATGAATCGCTCATACTACGGGGATGATACGTAGTTGCGACGCGGATGATACGTGGTTGCGACGCGGATGCAACGGTCACTAAACGGGCTTAGCACGGACATGAAACGATGTACACACGTTATAGTGGGCATAGTAGTCCGTGTCGTCACACATTCCGTGTCTGATACGTTCATGCTACGGTCATGGTATGCTACGGTCTAGTGGACAGAGACCTTTAAATCTGCATTTTTTTATTTGCTGTAATAGTGGGGTGTATCATTGAATTAGGTCTCTTAAAAAGAATAAGGGTTAAAAATAAACTTTTTTTCTAAAGTCAATATTTTCGGAGATAATCGCTCCAGAAGAAAAAAAAATGTGCGCCCCCCCCCCCCCCATCTAACATTTGATCCATAGGTCCAAAAACTATGAAAGAAATCATTAATTGGCTTATGGAATACTTCAAAATAAAACAATTTCGAACATAATCGGCCCAGCAGTTTTTGAATAACTACGGAATCCTACACTGAGCATTAGAGTGTCGCGTCAATGTATGGAAAAAAATTTTTTGAGCTACTGTTTCCCCAGGGGCATCAATTTTTACATAAATTTACACACATTCCGAAACGAGTAAAAAAATTAAAATATATGTCATCTTTAGGGCTATACCGTAGTGTAAAGATTTGATTTTTTTCTATTGTTCCGAAAAAAACCATGTGCCAATATGTTTACATATAATTGTAGTATTTTTTTTATAAAAATAAATTAATAAAAAATTAATAGGAAAAATATAATTTTAAAAAATCCATATTACATTAAATATTATTTCTTCTCATTTTTACATCTTTATTGCATGAAAATTATTTTTTTTAATTTTCATCTCAGCGAGTCGAATTAAAAAAGTTTTTATTTGTAAACTTTAAACGATGTAGAGGCCTAAAGATTTGGTCTAATTTTTTTTTCCCGTATTCTACAATTTATTTAGAGGCTTTTGGGGGGTCTCGCGTAAAATAGTAAAATTCGGGACACTCTACTGAGCATGGCCCGACATGCTCTGTGCCGGTTTTTTTTATTAAATACAAGTATAATATATTTTGCCTTGTCTTTTACGCATTTTGAAGTATGAAGGTAGGTGCATGTCAACTGTCAATAAATTGTAGGTATATGCTGCGAAGTATTTAATTTTATTTCGCTCATTTTGTTACTGTATAATGCATTTGTCTTATTTATAGCATTGACTTAAACTCTATTATCAAGAATGCATTTTATTTCTCACTTTCCTATAATCGTTTATTGTCAGTAATTTTAATAAGTAGTATTTTACCCTCGTGTCAGAGAGGTCAAAAAAGGTGAGTGGCGTGGGTAACAATATGTGGCGAAGCCGAAGATTGTTATTAAAGCGCCGCGAGCATTTTTTGACTCAGTTAAACAATGTTGCATAAAATTATTTTTCTACGACCACACACTTATTTTCAAATAAAATTGTAAGTTTGAGAAATATTATATAATATCTTAGTCAAACCCAATTTTCTTAATCATCAAGCTCGGGCGGGATACGTCAAAAAAGAAAGCTCCTCTATGGTTTACTGTTCATCAGAAATGACATTTAAAATTAGGTTGGCAGCCATGTATACGTCTTGTATACACGAGGTGTCTTAAAAGGGTGCGCCAAAGTATTTATAAAATTGCAACTTAGATTATTGGAACTCCGAAAATTTTTCTTATACAATTTAACTTCATAATGATCGGTATGTAGAATAATCTTTGTTCATAATCATCATCACATAGAATTATTTATGTTCATAATATTGTTTTTCATACATATTTTTAGTACTAACTTTTATGTTTATATAATTTTTCACTATACTTATTTTATGCTATATATTCTAATGTTATAAGTATTTATTTTTATCTGTACTGGTTTTATGTATGAATTATTTTTGTTTAATTAAATATAAATCGTACTATTACTGTAAACTAGCTACCTGCACAAATCAGGTTGTGGCAGAGTAGGTACTGTACTAAACGGGTTCCCTCTAAACTTTTTTTGTCCGAAACGCTTAGGACATAACAGACTTGGTATAATCTATTTTGGCATCAACTTAATGAGACAGAAACATCACTTAGCTTAAATAACAATATTTCGAATATTATTTTGTCCGTAACTATCTTGGCATATCATTAATTACGCCGAGTGTTATAAGACAGAAATTAGATTTACATTTTTTTTGGGCATGTAGCCACATGTTCGAAACTTGCCTTTTTCGTCAGGCAGAATTTGCTGTGAGGGTGAAAATTTCTGCAGTGAGCGAGCGAAGCGAGCGAACAAAACCTTCCGGGGCAGATCCGACTCGGATAGGTTAGGTTAGAAGACTTCGAGGTTTAGTCTTCGAGGTTATTTTTTTTTTAGCTACCTAGAAAGTACTCAGCTCAGTAACACAGTAAGTAACGTATAGAATATTACTACTACCTCGATTATATTGAGAGGTTGTAATTATTCCTTCTCTGTTATGCTAAAACAAACTATGCCGATACTTTTTATGCACATCCAGATTATGCCTCATCATAAATAGGAGCATCGAAATTATGCTCGAATAATATTCGAACAACTCGAAATCTGCCACAAAGAAATATGCTAAAGTTGAGTATGTCACAACAGTTTCTGCACAAAGCCCATTATGACTACATAGTTTATGTTATTCATAAAAGAATTATACCACAACAGAGTGAACCTAATGGGAAAATGTTTATAAATAAACAATTTATTTCAAATAACTTTATGAGTATAGATTAATCTACTTGACGACTTTAGGAGGATAAAATTTCGAAATAAAAATCGTTATGAACATTGTAGGTAGAAGTATAATTTTTAGTAAGAAAAAAGTATGAGAAAAATTTTTCGGAGTAATGATGATTATGAGTAAAAAACGGTATTAGTAAAAATAATCGAAGAAAAAATTGTATAAGTGCCAATATGGACCCGTCTTAAAATCCAACAACGCACTGCGTGTATGCCCGAATTCGTTTATAGGGAATATTAGACAACGTAGACTTATCTTGACATCTATAAGGTAAGGGCTTAAAGGTGTGTTCACGACCATGTAAATGACAAATTATTGTAAATATAAATAATATTGCTTTCTGACGTGTGAACAGAAAATCAAAAATATATTTTAGTATCAAAACTCCAAACAGCGTGACCATCCCAAGACCTTTTAAATTTCCCGCCAATAATGTAGGTAAAATTGCAGTGGTTACACTCTACATTTCCAAAGAAACTTACCGGTATCGTTTCTTATTTCGTGTACAAATTAGGTAACCTATACAGGGTGTGAGTCTAATACGGGCGAAGCTCTTAACGAGTGTTAGTTTACGATATAATAAGTACATTCAAATAACTTTTGCTTAAAACAAGAGCAACAAAATTTTCCATACAAAATAATTCGGCGCGCAATGTAGAGCAACATACGCGAGTTAAACACTCGTTGACAGCTAATTTCAAAAGCAGATGACATAACTGTCATATCAACAATAACAAATGTTCGTACCTAATTGCTGCTCCGATAATCTTAAAAAAAATTGTAGGGTCATAATTAAGAGTAACTTAAAAAAACCTTGTAATCCATGATTACGCTAATGAATCCTATGCCTGGTTTAATTGATCGCCCATATTAGACTTACACACTGTATATCTAAGTACCTAACGTTCTATAAAAAATCCAACTCTCTACATAGCTATTTAGTCATTCACAAAAAGTTGTTATTACTTGTTAGAGTTATTAGACTCGTTGATATTGCTTTATTCATATTTAATTTAGTAAGCTTTCTACAATGTTGTACCTTCCTTTTTTTGTTGTGAAATATTTATCAATTAATCTTGTATTGCTAGATTTAAGTTGAACTTCAATCAAATCAGCCTTACACAATTATAATTATTTTAAAAAGTTTTTTTTTCGGGGACCTAAACCTACGTATAAATAGATAAGTACCGTAAAGTGGGGCTGATCATTTCTATTTTCTGTAAATAATGTAAGTCAATATATCCGGAGATGACCGCTACAGAATGACAAACAAATCGAGGAATAGGTACCTACACTACCTACCCTATACTTGATCATCACGGGGCTAAAGCCCATAAATAAATGCGTAAAGTTGAAATGAAATTCAGTTTTGACACTGCGGTGATATGGCGTCCAAATGGCGTCGAGTGAATGACAGCTTTTATATTTGACATGACGTTCCAGAGGTTAATTTCCGTTACTTCAGTTAATATTTTCAATAAAAATGACAAATAACAAAACTTCCTACACCATTTCACGAGTACTAAAGGTGTACCGCTATATTATTATACGGTAGAGTTCCCGAACACTATAGGTACATAAGATCAATAAGAGTAACTTTTTCCATGTTCAAAAGACTCCTCGCGAGTAAGTTAATTCCTTACTTTTCCGCTAGATGTCGTAGTGAGCCTGAGGAAAACTCCACCCTAACGTGAGCCGCCGGGAGCCAACCACTTTTATACATCTGTTAACAGAGTGCGCTGAAGTGCGGTAAGTTTATACGAAGATTTAATCGAGACCAACAAAGTATTAATCGTGTCTAATCTTACTTTTCTTACCGCCCGACTTCAAACTTTCAGTATAATTTTATTACGGCGACTTTCGCGGCTCCTTTTTTGTAAAAACTCGATGACTGATTACTTACTAACTGATTGTAATCAATTAACGTTTGTGCAAATACTACAGAGATGAGCATTTTACGATGTCCGGTGGCAGTCGGCAAAGATGAAGGTGCTACAGATGCAATCACACCCTTTGCGACATCTCGCCGCCGCGCCGCGTTTTGCTGATACGATCTGTTTATCTCTAAATTATTTGTTGGCGCGAGTATTTAGAGTTTTTTATTGAATTTGAGTCATAATAGTTTGCTGCGGGTGCCGCCGCACGACACGCAAAGTTCCCACGCCGCTGCTTTCCCTGGGCGACCCCGTTGCGACGCCATTGTTACTGCTCCGTTGCCACTAGCAATCTAATTATTTTACTGCAAATACTCCCACCATTGAAGACATAATTCGTCTTGTCTCCGTCCGTCCTCAGTTGACCAAGCACGGTGGGAGAGTAACAGCTATAACATTTATGTTGTTTTTTGTTTACGAGGCTTTGGAAGTAGCATCGCTCATTGCTACGAGTATGACCGCTCGACCACAGTACATATAGACTACAACAGTAATCTCCTAAATATTTAGAAATACGCAATCTACTGTTAAATCTCAGATGCAACAATTGTAGGTAGGTATATCTTAACTAAACAATAGTTAAATTAAGTTTAAGCGGTAAGTTAAAGTTTTGTGGGATAACAGATTGTAGATACAGTTTGTGATATTTGTATTTCTTGAGCAACCTCCGCGACTACCTTAGTCTAAAGTAGGAATACTTATTGACGATCCTTTCTTGGTGACATCCTTTATTATTATTATTCCTCTTTATTTATTATGTGTCTCGGGTTAGGTGTTTTACAATATGATTATAAAAGTAAAATACAATACAACATACAAAAACGATACAAAACATATCAACACATTATAAAAAACCTAACCTAGAGGGCCGCCGGCAGCGGAGCGGGCCCAAGCTGCCGGTGGTTAGGGCTACAGGGAGAGGAACCGCCGGACTATGCGCGCCGTGTCCAGGATTACCGCCTTCTGCATCTGACCCTTGATCCAACCACCTAGCGAGAGCCTCTTGAGGTGTTGATCGAGACTCTTCGCTATGAGACCATTCACAGAAACAACTATCGGCACAATGATCGCCGAATCAACCTCCCACATGTCGGTTACCTCGTGAGCCAAGTCAAGGTACTTACTGGCTTTGTCCTTCTCGGCCTTCACGAGGTTCTCGTCATGGGGGATCGTGATGTCGATGAGCATTGCACGGCGTTGCGATCGATCTATCAGCACGATATCAGGCTTATTGGCTACAATAGTCCTGTCCGTGATGATAGATCGATCCCAATAGAGCGTGGCACGACCATTTTCGAGAACTGCCGCAGGTGTGTACTTATAGTAAGGCACTTCGAAACCCACAAGGCCGTATTGAAGAGCAAGCTGCTGGTGTATAATCCTGGCTACGAGGTTGTGTCTGTGCAAGTACTCGGTGTTAACAATCTGAGAACAACCGGAAATAATATGCCTGAGTGACTCACCGGGACGGCGCGGCGGCATGCCCGACAAATGTCGACCGTACCGTCCTTCAGGATATACTTCCGGTAGTTATTCGTCATGATAACCTCGTCAGCAATTGCACAGGCAAAACCCTCGGTTTCTCCGAAAAGGTCCCCGAATCGCAGCCAGTTCACCGAGCGACGCGAGCAGATCTACGTCAGGTCCCGTGAGGGCCTTGTAGAACCGCCCGTGTAGCTCCTTGCTCTTCCATACCGCCTTGCGGTCCTCGGTGCTTAGTACCACAGGTTTGCGCCAGTTCTCTTTTGCCAAGGAGAGCGGCGTGAGGTTCCGATCTACTGCCACCACATCTCGATGCATCCCGCACTCATTGTTAAGAAAATAGTTTCTAAGATTGTACACCTCGCGGTTGTGGAGGTTTTTGGCATTTAAGAAGCCGCGGCCCCCACATTTCCGCGGGATGTACAATCTCATAACTGATGAGCGCGGGTGTAGCATTCGATGTGTGGTGAGCAGTGTACGGACCCTTCGATCCAGGGCGTCCAGCTCGGTCTGAGTCCACCTTAGTACGCCAAAGGAGTATATGAGTATGGGCATTACCCAGGCGTTGAAGGCGCGCACTTTGTTGCCTCCTGACAAAAGACTGTTAAGTACTTTTGTGAGCCGGCTGAAAAAGCGCTCCTTCACCGCCTGTCTAATTCCCATATCTTCAATACCCAAAGACTGTGACATACCAAGGTATTTATAGGTTTCTGCTTCCGAGATAGATCTGAACGACATTGTCTCAGAAAGCTGTAAATTTGTCGAATTTACTACTTTCCCCCGCTGCACATGCATAACCGCACACTTATCGACACCAAACTCCATTTTGATGGCACTACTGAAAACTTCTGTGGTTCGCAGTAGCTCCAACAAGTCTTGGCTATTTGGCGCAAATAATTTGAGATCATCCATGTACAGAAGGTGAGAAATGACTTCACCCTCTCTCTGAAGCCGGCAACCTAGTCCTGAATCCTTCAGCAGGGTGCTGAGGGGATTCAGTGCTAGGCAGAACCATAAGGGACTCAGACTGTCACCCTGGAATATTCCTCGCTCGATCCTTATAAAGTCCTGCGGACCAGAGGGGCCATCTCCACCTCCTGGTTGACGAAGGACTGTGGTCCACTGCCTCATACACGCGCCGAGAAAGGATCTTAAAGTTGCATTAACTTTATACAACTCCAAGACCCTTCCCAACCATGAATGAGGCACCGAATCATAGGCCTTCTTGTAGTCAATCCAAGCAGCGGAGAGGGCCCCTTTGTTACGCCGGACTTGCTGGCAAATGGTCATGTCAATGAGGAGGAGCTCTTTAGCACCACGGGACCCAACCCTACATCCATTTTGAGCAGGAGCCAAAACATTATTCGCAACAATGTGCGTGTTAATTTTTACTCTCAAAATGTATGTAAGGAGCTTGTACAGTGTGGGCAAGCACGTGATGGGTCGGTAGTTCTTCGCTTCCGTGGTACTACCGGACTTGTAGAGCAGGAAGGTTACTCCAGTTGTTAAGGAAGGTGGCAGGGAACCGAGCTCGAGGGCTTGTTGGAATTGCGTTGCCAATCGTGAGTGCGAGCACCGAAACCATTTTAGCCAGAAGTTGTGCAATCCATCCGGCCCAGGACTTTTCCAGTTCTGAGTCGTGCGGATAGCACAACTTACGTCATCGGGGCTGATGGTAACTGCCCCCATAGGTTCGATGGTCTCGCACTCACGTTCGATAACGGTTATCCATTCACCCTCGGTGTGCCCGACGGGCGCTGACCAGATACTATGTACGCCAGAAATCACTCATGGCAGTAGCATCCGGCAACCGCGCGTCGGACACACGGTGGTCGGTTTCCACCCACTTTCGGTAAACCTTCCTTTGGTCACTCTGGAAGAGGCGATTCTGCTCGTATCGGTTCACACGCACTCTGTAGCAGCGGATACGGTTTGCCCATGCATAAACCTTCTGCTTCAAGAAGTCAATGCGCTCTGTGAGGTTGGCCATGTAGTCGCGGGGTGCAATACCCGTTCCCGCGAACGCCTGGTTCACAAAGCGCATTACACGGGGGCGGTTGTTGCCCCCCCTGAAGCAGATCAGCTTTGCAATGAGAGTCCTAAACGAGTTGATACGGCGCTCGATCCGCACCTGCCATGCGGGGACACCTCCGGCGGTCCTAGGTGCACGGTCAGCGTCCGGGAACTTGACTCGAGCAACACGGCACGCCGTGATGGCCCCACAGTACATGATCGAGTGCGTATCATCTAGATCTTTACTGAATCGTATGTACGGCTCCAGTAAATCGTTCAGGGCTCCCATTAACGCTAGATTGCGTTTATTCATGGGCAAACGTGGTAATCGTGGCCTTGAGGTGGGTGTGAAGCGATACTGCACAATCGCGTCTTCCAGAGTCCTCCTCAATTGCTCATTGACTGAAGTACTCACACTCACGTTCGCAACATCGTCCGCATCAGCAGCAGGACCGACCCGCGGTGCCTCCGATGCCACATCGGGTATCGGCACCGGGTCCGGCAATGAGGCGGGTGGGTCCCGCGCCGAGGAAGGGGTCGCGCGAAACAGGGAGAGCCTCCAGGCGAAGCCGATCAAGTGTGGAGTCATCCAGCCGCTTTGATCGTTGGATGACTCGCACTTGATCCGATAGTCGCTGCGCAGTCACATTTATGGTTGGTTCAAGGGCCTGAAACAGGGGAAGCATCCGGACACGATACGCGGATAGGTTAGATTCTCCCTCTGTAGCCCCGTAGTAGGCGCGCATGACATTCTCATTCATAGCTTGAGACCATGTCATGCGTCGCACTACACCACCGGCAGCGGGAGCCGTGGGCAGGGCAGCATGTCCCGCGGGCCCCAAGCGTGCCGGCAGCGGTGGCCGTCCTCGTCGCGCAGGTGGTCGTGGCGGCGGCGGCGATGGTCCGCGCTCGTCGCTGCTCGAGCCGCTGATGTCGGGCGCGGTGGCGTAATCATCACCCGATGAAGATTTCGAGGAGATTGATGTCGACGAGGCGGACGAAGGTGTTGGGCGTGCGGTTCGTGGGGACGCTTGATCCTTGCGCGCTTTGCTGCGAGTGTACATCTCTTTTGTGATATTTTGATTTGACAATTACGTGTCGGCATTAATCAGAGTGTATCTGATTATTATCGTCATCTGTACCCTTGAATGTACATTTACTATAAAAAGGGCAAATTTTCCGAGACGGGAAGGTAAAAATGGTCTTGTTAATGCCGGTAAAATACATTATTTATCAAAATTATATTTAAGAGTGTATAAAAGCACGTTTGACTTTGACGGCGTCTAGTTTTATTATTATTGTATTATGGATATTTTGAATTTGTTTTTTTGTATTATGAATATTTTGAAAGCCAGTAAAATGTTTTTGTATGTTGAACTTTTGAAGAAACTGACAATCACAATATAAAATCCTAAAAATGTACCATGTCTAGTTTTAAGAGAATTTGTATTATTGTGAGATTAATAAATAAACTAAACTAAACTAAACTTAATAAATATAAAGTAACTGCGGCATCGTGCGCTACTGTGACCACTCAATCGCCGCCATCGCCATTCGCCGAATAACAATTGCAACAGTTACGGTCTTGATCAAACATTAGCTAAGGCGCACCGCATTCAAACGAGTGATCGTTCAAGGTGAAAATCGATGCCCATCGTGATTTCACGCCACTGATAATGTTGTCTCTGCCATTTTAGAGTTACAGAGTGAAGGTTTAATTGAGACGACTTACCTATACCTACGATCAGATTTCAAACTCCGTTTCCTTAAAAACATTTTTTCCTAACTATTGCGGAAAAGTAAACTTTGCGCACGCTTTGCGTGCGTATTTTTAGGGTTCCGTAGCCAAAATGGCAAAAACGGAACCCTTATAGATTCGTCATGTCCGTCTGTCCGTCTGTCCGTCTGTCCGTCTGTCACAGCCGTTTTACTCGAAAACTATAAATGCTACAGTAACGGAATTTGGTGAGAATATGTGTTGTATGAACCGCTACAGGATTATGATACTAAATTGTAAAAAAAACCATTGGGGTGGGGGCCCTCCATACATGTAACTGAGGGATAGAATTTTTTTTTTAGTTTTACATAAGCGTGTGGGGTATTAATAGAAAGGTCTTTGAAAATGATGTCAAGGTTTATACATTATATTTTTATTTAAGCAAATCGTTTTCGAGATATCAGCTCTCAAAGTCTGAAAAATGTGTCCCCCCCCCCCTCTATTTCTTAAAATACGCGAAATAAAATTCTGAAAAAAATATATTTTATGCACATTAATAAACTCTATCAACGATTTTTGGTTTGATTAAATTATCTCCTATAGTTTTTGAGGTAGGTTGATTTAACTGTATTTTTTTAATAATAAATTGATAATGGTACGGAACCCTTTGCGCGCGAGTCCGACTCGCACTTGGCCGGTTTTTACCTTTTTAAGTCACTTGTTATGAAAAAAGTCGTTCGATACACGTGTAAAATATTTCCTTTTAAAACGGGCGATTGTCGCCCTCGTTTCACTTTTTTACGCGCTAGTGCGAGAAGTGGCTCATTGTACGTCAGGTCCAAAACCTTCACCCCCTTCGGTCGTGTTCTAAAACATCGCCACTCGTTTCGAATTTCATATCTTTCGCACTTGTGTCGTAATGTACTGCTATTATAAGGAATTTATGTGGAAACAGTTTTATCAAAAATAATTAAGTTTAACTCTACTTGAAAAGTCTTAAGAATGTGAATTATTTCAAATTTCAAGAACTACTTTAACTCAACTTCTTGGAGCACAAGATAAATTTTGAAATTGTCTATCAGAAAGTTGGCCAAGCTCACGGATTTGGGAGACGGGTATCTCTGTCCATGCATAGTTAAGTGCATCTGTGTCAAGTGTCGACGCAATATCCTAGGTTCCCTGGGGGTTGGTGCTTGTCGATTTAACTCCATGGCCGGTCGGCAAGTTCGAGAACAAACAATTGTCGGGTCTATTATGTGATGTGGTTCGCGAGGCGGTGTTCATGCATAGATAAAGAGGCTCTCCCGCGTCGCGTTGGATGCGATCCCGGGAGTCCGCCGCGCGTCTTGAGATATTACTGCTTTCGCCTTCATGACAACTCCTATCTGTCGGAATATGTGAACAACTTCACAGCTTTTTGATACCTTATTTAAAATAATGTGTTAATTATTGTATTTCTGGTTTCGGAACGTGTTTTATGTAAATATTCCTGAGTTGACATATTGGCACCCATGGCATGAAGTTTCGATTCAGATTTCTTAATAGTTATACTATACAATATAAGAAGCATACCTATGTTAAAATAAGGTATGCTTAAGTATAAGGTATGCTTGGTAAGGTCAAGATGCGAAAAAATTTTACAAAGTGTCCGCATTTGATTTGAAATAAATGCCAACAACAGTTGAAGTTTAAATGGGTGGGTAGTGTTATTATAATATTCAACCCTGTTACCTAATCTTTAAAGTCAGCCGACGAAATTCGATTGGAATAATGCGACATATCCGCAACGGTCTGCACATAATCTTAAAGTTTAATTGAGCACGCGACAGAAGTGGCAGCATCGCACCGCTCACCCGGGACCGCACCGAGATTGGCCCACTGCCCCCGAGAAGCACTACATCTGAAATATGCATGTCTTCATCGCATCGCCAACGCACAACTATTTCTTTAAATCCTGGCATTTAAAATCATAACACTCATTATGTATCTCAATTCAATTTCAACTGGATTGTTTTAGAGGCTGCTGTTTACAACCTCGAACGTCCCCGTACCGCCCAAAACCGTCAGTTCTATATTATCCTCCTACAATCTCCAAGTGGCGTATATGAATGCCAGAATCTATTCATACGCCGCAATTCACCATAGAAACAATGACCGTACCCTTCAGAGCGCCCGAGTGAAAGAGTTCAAAACAAAAATAACATAGGTTCTTGGGAACCCTTTGGCAAGGCAATCGAATGCTTAAAACATTGGAATCGAATATGAGCCGGTGGTGGCAGTCTGTGAGGGTGAATGGTGAATGGTGGCGACACAATGGCTGGCGGAGTGGCACAGCCGCAGCGGCGGGTGTCGTGTGTCGAAGCCCGCGGTCGCCCACGCCTCGCACCGCGCCCGCGCCGCACCGACATACGATATCGCCTTTTTATTTCATAATTCCTATACAATAAACATGCTGCAAAGGCGTAGGGCAAAGACAATACGCCCGGAGGTAAAAAACCGCTCGGAAACCCTTTATATCCAATTTATTGTCTCAAAATAAAATCGGGTGCAAATTAAAATAAAGTAGTATTGAATTCTACCGCCGAGACCCTTACAGCCAGCCGCTTTATATTCAAATGGTGATCAAATATGAATACCCGAGATTATATAAATTGGTCCTAAGCTAAGGTAAAACGAGAAGTAAACGGTAGCTGTAGATTATTGGATACTGTTAATGTTAGGTTATAGAGATTGACGCTGGTGGCAAACGACGAAAGCTTTCGTATTCATATATAAACTCGGCGAGGCCAGTCGACAATAAATTAGTGGGAGGCTTATCGAGATTGGCGATCCCGAGTAATGTGTGTTTCGGGTAATCAGATGTGCGCTTACCAAGTTTTAATTCCCGGCGCTGGAGTGCGTGAGGGGGGTAGGGTCCGGCGCCGCCGATATCGCATATAAAAAGGTTGCGGATCGCTCGCTCCTCCATCCGGCGATTGGCTAGGCGGCGCCCGCTGGTCCCCGGGGTCCTATACGAGAAGCGAAATGGGCCCCAGAACACCCATAAGAGAGCGACCCCGCCCGCCACGGCCGAATAATTAGGGCTCTTTGTTTAGATAGCGGCAATTTTATTTGGGAGCGAGCGGGCGCTGGGGACGTCTTCGGCCATTCCAACCGCCCGATATTAATAAGAAACGTGTGTGCGACTTCGCTACAGCCTTCGCCAAAGGATAATGCCGCTATATGCTATAATTTTACCACTGGGATTAGAGACAACTAAATCATTTCTCACTTGACTATATCTAAAATTTTAAAACTGATACCATTTATTTTCTGTAACTTTGTACTATGTTGGCAGAAACAGTTTGAAAAGAGTGGATTACTTCACCGCGTTTTCATAGAGAAGAAAAGGGGGGACGCCGACGTTCACCAAGCAATATCGCATAAATAATGCAGCCAACAAAATTGGGATTTTGATTTGTTTTCTTCGAAACTTTTACCTATTTGTCTTTGAAGTCAACGGGGTAACTGAGAACAATAGTCCGATTCTTTTGTTCTCACTTAACTTTTATACTTTAGTTATAAGTTAGGAAAATAAAATGAATGACCTGGAAAAACGCATTTACAATTAGATTTTCATTTGAGCTTAGAAAACTTTTAATATGACTCTCCCACGCCTCTTCGAAGTTTATTGAATTCAACATCAATTATTGATCTTAAGATGTTTACACTTTTGGTGTGGGGATTCAAAAAACGATGAAAGAAATTGTAGCGCAAAAATTCGGAGTTAGTTTAAAATTAATTCCATTCAATATGGACCTCGGGAGTGTAAAAGAAAGTTGGCGATGCGGCGTGCTTGTATCCAATTACAAGATAGACTGCATAATGTCGGGTCTCGTGCTCCGGGCTCAGCGCAGCTCCGCGGGGGCACGGGCACCTCGCCTTTGTCTCGTCTCCGCAAACTTGCCATAAATGTTAATATGGGATCTCTTCACATTTGAATATCTATTTCTTCGCGAGGCCCGTTCGTTAACGCGGCCTTGAATTTTAAATTTTATCGCCGCAACGGGAGCGCGGCAGATGAGGTGCGCGCCTACGTGCGCTCCCCGAGAAAATAACCGGGAAAACTTATTTTTGTTTGTCTTCTTTTTGTTGTAAAGTGAAATAGATGATGACATGCCTATTATGAATTCTCAGGATTAGCTTTGCGGTACCGTAGAGCACGCAAATGATGTGCCTAATATCCATGTCATAAAATAAACATTAGGTATATGTCGGTGTCTTTGTTGGAAATGCTAATTAAATAATTTTTCCTAACTAGTGCGCAAAAACGAACTTTGCGCACGCTTCGAGTGCGGTAATTTCCCTTTTTGACGCACTTGTTATGAAAAAAAATCGTCCCTTACACGTGCAAAAACTTTTTTTTAACTCGGGTGATTGTCGCCTTCGTTTCACTCGGGCTCCAACTTTCACCCTCGCCGAAAAAAAGTTTTCCCGCACTAGTTAGGAAATTTACTATTACTGTTTTTTATTCAATTAGATAGCTACTCAATAAAAGGCTACCGATGCATTACTAGCGCGTAGTAGTTCGACCGAGAGATGATAAAATAGAGTCCCTTTTTTAAAAAAATGCACTGTCGGTCGATGAATACAGGTCAGATGTACATAATTTTCAAGTAATTATAGGATAGGTAGAATTTTTTAACATCGTGTTATATTACTTATATTGTAATTTTCCTGAATTAATCATAGAACAAAAACAAATGGTCGTTAGATCGATTTATGCAGGCAACATTGTAGAGTGTTTTAAAAACCACCAAAAATGTATGGGAAAAAGGAGCTTTTTAATTAAGACTTGCTATAAAATCAAAATGTTTTATTTGGATGTGATGGTAAAATCCGGGAAATTCCAATGCAATTTCATATTAAATTGGATTCTACTTATCCTGTAAACATTTAAAAAATCTATTTGAAACCAGCGTGTACATTACAGTATTTTCTATGAAAAATTATACCCGACATATATATATTTTCACCTCAGCGACTCGAACACGGCGGTTCTGCTGCTGAAAACAGTGAGTAAAATGCAATTTTGCCGCGTGAATGAAAAAAACTAACTTTATTTCACACAAGAGCAAACATATTTGCATCTAGTGTCCTTGAGTCTTTCACTGTGCTCAAGATTCTAATTTTGATACAGGATCATCTATCGCTAGATCGGGACTCAACATCAACTCTTGAAGCAAAAATCTACTTTGCTCTCTTGTTGAACAAATGACTAATATAATACTTATTATTATAAAGTAAGACTAATACACGAAATGTATAAAACATATAAACCGTTCTAATAAACTTCTAGATACTAATCGTAAGATAATCCGCTTCACAAAGTTTATTTTCTCATTTAAATAAGCATTTTAGATACTAATTAAGCAAACGCGATGTGTGAATGTCGGACAGTTTAATTAGTAATTGTCTCATTCCTGGCCTGTCAGCCACTCCAGCAACAAACAGCTTCGTCGCGTGTTGGAAGAGATACCAACTGAAAGGCTGACACTAGGACAACACATGTGTATTAGGAAACCCTTAATTGGGTAGGTTGCACTAGAATTCCCGTGGATGGATATAAGCTAACCTAATTAAGACATGTGCCTTATAGGTAGGCTTGAGTTCATAAATATGTGTATAAATGTGTAGGTACTTTATTCGTTGGAATGTAACTCATACAGGTTTATATATTCGGTACCGGTCTGTAGTTCGGTATTTCATATCTTTTTGGAATTACTTATAAAAAATAATCAATAACACAGTATGGAATCCGCTTATATCAATTAATATGTCGCACACCTAGATCAAAACAGCATTAACTCAAAATTTATCTGTGTTTTAGATAAGGGTATATTCGTGATCTACAAAGTTCAAATTAAAAAATACATACATTTTGAGTTAATACTGTTTTGATCTAGGTGTGCGATGTATAGATAGATAAGAGTATATTTGACACATAAAAAATAAAGACACCACTCTATTATTTTACAGGTTTTGAGTATAATTATAAATGTATGTTAGATTCAGAAATACTGATCTGTGTAATGGTAGTGTAGTTTTAGGTTTTTTCACTTGCCTATTTACTTAAAGTCGTAAACGAATGATTCGGATTATTTTCCCTACAGTTCATTATAACTGATGAAACAAATCTAATTTGGCGAGTGTTTCAATACTCAGGATTACTAATGCTTAGTAATAGTGAATAAAAAATGAGAAGAACTCAAACTCAACCTTATTTGGTGAGAGAAATTAGTGGTAAACGGCAAATAAGTCCATGGACTTTAACAACTTTACTCACCTATACCTACGTATGTCATTCTTTACGCGTAGCGTACTTTAAAACTATCGAGTAACTTTGTCGACGATGCTCGTAGATTGCTTTGAATCGCACGTCTAGTACGGACACTGAGCTGAGTGAGTTCGTGAATTTCAAAATCACATTTTCAGGGTAAAATGGGATCCTATTACTAAGGCTCCGCTGTCTGTAACCAGGCTGTACGAGTATATAGTGAACCGTGATAGTTAAACAGTTGACATTTTCTCAGATGCTATATTTCTGTTGCCGATGCCATAACTTAGTTACTTATTTATGCGGCCTCCCTTTCCCATACAACAAATGATTTTTTGCTAATTTTTTGTCGTTTTTTATGATAAATTGTTATTGGCATGAAACCCTACGTGCGTAACTCAGAGGCGCACTTGGCCAGTTTTTATAGCCCCTGCTCCTGTCACCCACCTAGAGGTCGCAAGCCGCGAAGCGCGAGCCGGTCATGTGTCGCGGTCAGCGGCGATGATCGGAAAGTTTGCCGGCATTTGAATACGCCCCCACCACCCTGTCTGACCCTCAATTATTGAAAATGCATTCCTGCCGCGCCCCGCGCCGTCCCATCGCAAATGCACATTTTAAACTGCACCTGATTGCAGAGTCGTGTTACTATTCAAGCCAAAAGTCGTGCTGTCGCTTTATTTCAGCCGACAATTGGCTTTATTAGAGCTCCGGTTATAACTTCTAGATCGATATCAATATCAATCTGAATTCTGAATAATTTTCTGCCAATTTATAGCGTTGACAACTGAAACTCTGAATGGGAGAGACAAATTTTGAGTTCGAGTACAGTAAGTCGGAGATTGATGAAATCACAAAGTACCCAAATAAATAATCTCTGATGAAATGAAATAAAATTTATTTATGACAAGCACGATGGACTTATACGAGCCCCGATGCATATGTTCTCGTCCAGTTAGACAGTTTTTCGAGATTATCCCGTTCATCCGGGGGAAAAGGTTTAGAGACAAAACCTTCACTATTCAATAGTAGTACTAAAATAGTTTCTTTGACTATAAAATATTTGGACTTAATAAATCAGAATTAAAAAAAAATACATTTATTTCAGACAATTATCCGTACAGACAGTCCATAGTATGTTAAATATAATATATGCTACAACACAAAATACTTACAAAACTAGATTATTATTACAACTAGCATGTAAGGAAGTCCAGTGCCTCAATATGCCACTGTCCCACCTGCTTCCTATGACAGTCAGGAGGCTGTTTCGGCTGTCGCGCACTCTGCGGAGCGCCGCGGCGCAGCGCTTGCGGAGCGTCGCGTGGAAACCGTCCACGTATATTTTACGAGAGGTATTTTTTTTAATTTTTTCCACAATTTTTAATTTTGTAAATAATCAATGAATGTAAAGAACGCCATTAATATTAAAGATACCTGATGCACTGCGAATTTTGCGTCAAGCTTATAAGCGCGGAATTACGGTGGTGAACGAAAATATAATTTAGACACTGGTTTGTTAAAATCGATTTATTAAACAACAAAAGCGTACTTCAGATTGTTGTGTCTCTTGAAATGTAGTACATTAACCAGGACTAACGTTCATACAATTTATCATTAGCATAATGTGATCATTTTTAAAATATTCAAAAATTTGTAAAAATTGTTTCGAACTAGACGAACTCCACTGCATCGGGGCTCGTACACATTTACAAATAAGCACACAACAACAGCTTTATTAACATCAATCGTTGATCGGACTGTGCTTTGCCTTACCGCATCATCATCACCAAAATCATTTCTCTCGCCATCAGATTCGCCATAGATCGCCATCGCCCCAGACGTCAAATTTTCCTTCAACAGCCTCCCAACGCCGTTCCCAAATGACGGTGCAACGACCGCCCCACCATCGTGGAATGCGACTCGGCCGCAGCAGTAGTAGCGGAAAAGCGGGAGCAGCCACACACATTCGAGGAGGAGTATCGTTTGTATATTCATTTATTTGACGGCTAGCAGCATTATTACAGTGGATACGCCGAGAGTGGTTGATGGTTGGTGCTTATAGGCATTACCTCATAAATACTCATAATGCAATGACTGTGTCTATATGCATAGGTAATAGAAAATGCACCTAAGTTGAGCTGAGAATGTAAAAAGACTGTTGAAAAGTGTTACTGTTGCGATTTTTATTTGCACATGGACTCTCTTATAAGCGATGGTCAATTTTTCCCATTAGCATTTTTCATTGTTTTTGAATTACAAGTATCACAACCGGCTGGACGAAATTAAAAGCTTGATAGCCAAGAATCGCCCTCTTGATAAATAGGTACATACGATACGACTTACGAAAATTGTACCACTGGACTCGTAAATGATAATTTCTTATTTTGATGCAATTGATAAGAACCAACATCGTATAAATATAACACTCAGATGTCTCAAAACCTATTTTTTTTTAATAACGTTTCCTTATTTCACAAAAAAATAGTAGTAGTAAAATTTTATAAAGAAAATTATTTAAATAAAAAATAGCACACAAAGTGATGGTAAATAGGTACAATCTGTGTAAATCGTGCCTTTAATTTTTGTACTCCATTGGTCCCACGGGCACAGTTTTATTTCAGCATTAGCCTGCGCAGCTCATTACTGGCTGTTAAGGGTAACGGAGAAAGGTAGATTTCGGTAAAATTATAATCTGAAATCATTAAACATTGCGTTTCGAACATCTGCAGAGTAAACATTTGGGTCGTTGAGCATACCACGAAGAGAAAGAAGTAGGTATGTAAGTAATGTATATTTAACTAATAGTAACTCTATTCATCATCATCATCAGCTTATGATAGTCCAGTGCTGGACGTAGGCCTCTTCTATTAACTATGGGTATTTGCGTACAGACGCATTAGGAGGTTAAATGCCCATAATCGCCACGCCGGGCAAGCGGATTAGCGATCGCAGTAATGAGTCCACTATGATGACGCTGCTGCCCATCATCAATCTTTTATCAAATAATGGTCTGTGACACTTCAATCCCTTAGTCGACAGCAGCAAGAATACATTTGACACCACCCCAACTCCTCCTGCAGGTGCCGTAACACTATTCAATAATAAATAAATAACACCAAATAGATATCATGGGCCAGTTGTTGATGATAGCGGGATGACCTGGACGCATTTCTTAACGACTGGTCACGAATTGCTTACGACTGGTATACGCGGAAATCCAGAGGGGAGGCCTTAGCCCAGAAGTTAGTGTCACTAAAAATAATAAGTATAATCATGGGACATTGCAGACTAAATTGACCTAGTCCCATGGTAAGCCCAATAAAGGCTTGACTTGGGTTTTGTATAGATACCGTCGCTTAATACCAGATATAGATAGGCACTTAAAAACAGACAGAAACAAATAATTTTTGGCAATAAATGCACCCGGACTCAAACTCGGGTTCTCCAGCATCGTAGGTAGGGTCAGTTCACGGGTCAGCTACGGAGTCGGTGATGATGAAATCGAAATAACAGTTTAAAAAATAAACACCTATTAAAAAGTTAAATTAAATGCCTAATTGACTCTGTAAAAGCATATGTGAGCTCCATATAATATATCATATTATCTACCTACATTATTAAATTTCTAGTCACAGCAGACCTAGCCAAAATGCCATTCTGCAATCATATAAATACGAAAGCGATAAGTAATAAATGTGTGATAATGACAAATTTGAACGAATAATCATCTAACCATAATGGTGTTGGTGTAATAATAAATGGAATTATTTACTATCGCTTACCATATAGGTACACGATTGCAGTATGCTATCATGGCTTAAGCCATGTACAGGAATGTGTAGTGTAACTAGCAACTGTAACTAGTTCAGGAGCTCATCAAGAATATTGTCACATTAATTTTCTTTAGATACTTAAAGATTATATTTTCCTTTATTTATTTGTTGAGTCCTATATTTTTGAGCCGATTAGATAAATGGTAGATGTGCGCCCAATGTGTTTACCTCTACAATTTGCATTTCTTATCCAATTCGCGTAAGCAGGCTTAAGTACAGTTATAATTATATAGTTTTTTTTTTTCAGGTAAATTTTATAAATGTAAAAGTGAAATATTTGTTTTACAAGGTCACCGATAGCTTTTTTTTTCAACTACAGGCAGGACGCATGAGGATGACTTGTATTTTTTGTGCAAAGGCACAAACAGCATCCGATATTTTGCCCGCTTGCTATTGCTACGGGTTACGGCGTAGCATCTCGTAGCGAGTTGTAAATTGTAACTAATTACTACAACAAATCACACGTCAGGGGTGTGCTCAGAAATGTACAATATAATATCAATTTGACATCAATATTTATTCATAGATTACGCTACCATGTTTAGTAAGCAAGTATGTTGAAAACTACTCTAAACTAGAAGTTGCTGGTGATTTAACCGCTATAAATATGCGTTCAGTTCATGAACTGTTTAATTTTTCAAATTGTTACCAAGAGTACAACGGTTTACTTAATAATAATTATGGCGATCCGTACACGGGAATATTATAATGATCAGGAAATGTAGAGGAAATAGCGTTCTCCATTCATATATTTTTGTATGGAGTTGAAATTGTGCTAACCGTTCCTCTGTCTACAATAAAAACTTTATTTTTTTCTAATCAGAATCTATTACTGAATATATTATTATGATCTCAATCGAGTCACCACTATTTTTGTTACACCCTGTAAAGGAAATAGTGTCCATCGACCAACACCTATATGGCCCGGCCGCCCGCGCCCGGCGCTAAGTGACGAACGATGTCCGCAATCCCGTCCGTCCGTTTTAATTGTAAGTTCAGAAAGGTTCGCCCGCAATGCAATTTTAGCTTGGCGTTTTCCATCAGACTGGAATCAGCGCTTAAAATACATCACCCCATTAGGTGCTCATAATTTTAGGAATTTTGCAGCCTAATAGCAAATATTGGATTGTAATTGTATGAATGTGTTTGATGTAAACATCGTTAACAACAAAATGCATATATTTATTGGTACCCCTCAACAAGCAATACTTTTATGTTTACATCTATACATCTATATACAGTATAACCCGCTTAATACGATCACGTTTAATACAATTTCCCGCATAATACGCCATTTTATGCCGGTCCCTGCAAGTTCAGTCATATTTACCTACATTTTTGTACGGTTAATACGATTCATAATCCCGTTTAATACGCTATCTGTAACTGTAACCCAAGTTATTTATGGCATTATTTACTTAAAAATTTAAGCAAGAAGGTTCTAATTTTATTATATCGATTGGAAATAAGACTGGAAAAAATAATTCTACTGATCGCTCCTCCTTTGTAGGTAACTTTGTTGTACTGACCAAGCGACCGGTAAAGTTCATGACATGATCCCATCGCATACACCTGTATGTGCAACCTTAGTACAATTTGTTTCATTTATGTATTATATTCATCTGTGCCTCCGAATCAGTTATAAATATAGGTACATATGTATAAGGAAAATATCTC
>JALPQI010013647.1:0-24736 GCA_025490895.1 Thaumatotibia leucotreta | reverse complement strand
AAGGGAAGTTCACGTACACATTGTTTTGACATCCACAGCGCCACCTGGTGGGACCGCGGCGCACGCCAGCTCCAGCTGTTTCAGGTACCTCAGCCACAATAACATCACAGTAGCTACAAAAACACTTTTTAAACACTAAAATTGTCTTTAACAGACCGAATATTCGTTCGCGCCGTCATGCTTTTCCCGCGTAAAGTGAATGACTGGCTGCCGCGCGCTCCCCCTCCACGCACACAGGCGCTTGTGTGTGTACGGGTGACCCACACCAATGCGCCCGATTCCTTATCAGGTCGGTTTTAACTAGCATTGGCTGGCCCCAGATGCTATCAGTCCCCAGCTCGCGGGTAACGCTGCATAGAAAGATAACGTCTGTGATGCTATCATTATGTTTGAATAAACTTGTATAAAATGTCAAATAAAAAAGCTGCGCGCCATAAATGTCTCTATGGGTGATTTTTGAGAGATAGGGCAGAGACAATGGGGGTTTGTGGAGCGGGTCGAATATTGTTACACTGGCTCTATCGGAAAATGTTGGTCAAGTAGTACTACTCTCACGCTTAGCAAAATGAGGTGTCCAAATGTGTACGATACGACAGGCAATTTTGGCATCAATGTGATAAGCGAAAAAAATGTGATGATTGTAGTTTTTTTCACAAACGATTCATGAGATTTTGTATTTAAAAATGTGATCGATATAAATAAGGTTCGGTACCTAACTTAATAATAGCGATCGTTCGAAAATCTAAAATCGCCGGCAAAATAAAATAGCCGAACTTAAAATTCAACAAAACTACCTTATTCTTTAAATTAATTACAATTTTTGGAACTTATATGATTTGTTGGTCACGCACGTCTGTAGCACGCATGATAAAGTTTACAAAATAGAATATGTCAAATAAAAACATTTATACAGTACCTAAGTAATTTTGCACTTTGACCATCATGACATCATCATTCGTTTTACATAAACACTAATTATACTATAACCGGAAAATATTACCTACGTAGGTGGAATAGGGTTTCGATTTTGTCTTGAAGTCTTTTTTGAATTGAAGTAGGTGTAAACCACAAGTTACCGATTTTCATTGCAATATGCTTACTGTTTTCTTTCCACAGATAACACAAAAACGAGCGTACAGCATTCCATTTTGTAATTATGATCCCCGTTGCTTTGACTACTTTTTTAGAGAACAATGTAGACTGAGGTAAAATCGTGATCGGTCGCGTTTGGCTGCGATCTATTTCAGTTTTTATCTGTGATCCGCTATCTATTATCTATGATTGAATTGATTAGTGCTAGACACGATATCAGACAGGTGCCTTGGCTTGTTTAAAAGCGCTAAAATAAACTGCGATGATATTTCTGATAAAAATAGATGTAAAAGTAGAGATTGTGGAGTTGTTTATGAAAATAGTTTTATTGCGTTTTCTGAGATAGGTATTATGATGTTTATTACAATAAAAAGAAAACGAAATAAACACGCATCTTGTTGTAAGATTTTTTTTTCTTTTGCAAGATAACGTTTGGGGTGGAAAAAATCGGAAAAATATGACTGATTATTAAAGTTCGATAAACGCAATGCCCTATCATTTATAACTAATCGCGATCTAAAGGGACGCAGCAATATGATTGATGAGAGACAACAACACATGATTCTCTATTTAACTATAGTCTCTGACGTAGTTGAGATGAACTGCCATAGTCTGGGACTTACCTGAAAAAAAAGAAAAAATCGGATTAGTACACAAACATGAAACCCATAATATTTGTATATAATAATCACATTATCAGCCTGTTCCACTCTATTGTACTAATGTAATATAGGCCTCTCCTATTGAATAGATATGCATACGAATGAACTCGTTAGTTGTTAATGGGCAAATGGGTTGGCGATCGCAGTAGTCTGTCCCCAAACGGCCCGGCCACGACATTGGTCTAAGGCGACCAGCGGCGAGCGAATCCATGATGCCGATATGGGTACGAGAGGGAGCACCATACGTTATCCGCTAAGCCGGTCGCCTTAGACCGATGTCGTGGCCGCGGCGTAAAGGTCCGACCACGACATTGGTCTAAGGCGACCAGCGGCGAGCGAATGAGTTGGAGCGGGATGCCGATATGGGTACTCCCTCTCGCACGTATGATTTTCCGCTAAGCCGGTCGCCTTAGACCGGTGACCGCGGTATGAGGCTGACGCTGCTGCCCATCATCAATCTTCAATCAACAAATGGTCAGTGTGACTTATCTATTAGACGACTCTTACGACACCCATGGGGAGCGTTGAAGTCGCGACACTCGTAACGAATAAGTCCTTATGGGGTAAAGACATCCGGAGAGTATAAAATAAAAACAGAATTAAATATTAACCTACATATTCGTACCCATAAAAGGATACGTGAATCTTTGGAATGTTTTTTATCTGCGGCTTAGCCGAGGAAAGCCCTATATGAATAGCATCAATCATGGTAGGTACAACGTACATGTATGTAGGATAAAAATATAACACAATAACATTAGTTACTTTTATACATAAACATTACCCAAAATAGTGCTGAAGGAATTAGGTAAAAAGTCTCAATACCCTTAAAGTTTTAAATCAAAATGTCTTATGCCAATAAACTAGCTGCCAAATATATATACAGGGTGTAAGTCTAATACGGGCGAAGCTCTTAACGGGTGTTAGTTTACGATATAATTAGTACATTCAAATAACTTTTACTTAAAACAAGACCAACAAAATTTTCCATAAAAAATAATTCGGCGCGCAATGTAGAGCAACATACTTGAGTTAAACTCTCGTTGACAGCTAATTTCAAAAGCAGATGACATAACTGCCATATCAACAATAACAAATGTTCGTACCTACATTGCTGCTCCGATAATCTTTAAAAAAATCTGTAGGGTCATAACTAAGAGTAACTTAAAAAAAACCTTGTAATCCATGATTACACTAATGTATCCTATGCCTGGTTTAATTGATCGCCCGTATTAGACTTACACACTGTATATGTATATTATCATCTGGTTCATCATCATCATCGTATATAATTATATATACATTATTACATGTATACGTCAGCTGTTCATTGATGACTCCAGATGCTAAAAGATGTCTGAATTTATAGCCCAAATTGTATTTTAAGTTAGGTCTCCAATTACTTACGGTTGCTATGTATTTGAAGACCACAATAGACTGGTAGTTAAGATCTTAAAATGTAAGCACACAGAACTACATATACTAGGGTCCGCTAGAGAAAAGTATATTCAACAAGAGCTTTATTTATTATAAATATTAGATGTCATGTACCAAAGAAAAACTACCAAGATCACCTAACGTCCGAGGTGAGGAATATTTAGTTAATAAATAATTTGATTTGTGTTTTCGCAATATGTTCAAGCTTAGTTATTTTTCTTTAGCGCCTTGAGCACCCATTATTTTTGTTCATAGAAGGATTAGAAGGTATATGAGAACTGTCATCTCACATTGCTGATCGAAACTTTTTTGATGTAGCACTTTGTCTTATCACTGTAATCACAAGCACAAGTGAAATGAAGCGGCATTTTACCAGTATACTACTGAAATCATAAGCCATTGGTATTTTATGACTTAAGGACCATTTTTAGTAAAAATTATCAAAAAATCTTTATATTATAATATTTTTAACAAATTTGCTGCCAGTGTTGGAAACAATACCACTACATACAAATTCCTTGCTATCGATAGTTTATCCAAACATCCATATCCGACCAAATTTAATAGTTAAAGTTCATCACTATGACCTCAGAATTAACCCCCTAAAGTTAGATCGGTGAATAAAAAATCAACTTGTATGTGACAGGCTTAGTTGTTATTACCAGTCTCACGGTAGTTTCAATCCAACTACATAGGTACCAGGCCTGCCACCGGAAGTAAGTTAAATAGCTAAATTTCGGAGATTTATCTCTGTCACTCCAACGAAGGCGTCATTAGAGTGACAGAGAAAAATCCCCGAAATTTGTGAATGTCGATGTTCGCGGTAGCAGGCCAGTCTTCATGAACTTACTTCTCCCTGCAGGTAAGCAACTCATTTACATCGCACGTATGTTTCGAGCTATCTTTTATCATCGATTAACTTTTTGTGATGTTATCACCAGTTAGTTTAAAATAATAATGGGTTATGAGTTACTGGTTTAAAGGCCACGCAAGGAAGGGTTTATTTTTAAGCTAGTTTTTGCTGACCTTCAAGTAGCAACTGAAGTTTATAATAATTAAATAGATGGACAAGAATAAACAAATCGTGCTGAAGATATAAATATAAATTTACCGTCGGATGAACATCAGTGATATTATATCTATATCACACAAATCATTTTGCTGTTGGTAGGACCTCGTGCAGGGTCCGCCCGGATAGCTACCACCGTCTTACCCGTTAACCTGCCGCTAAATAGTTAGTACTGTGTTCCGGTTTGGGGGTAAGATAGCCGATGTAATTACTGACATAGAGGCATCTAAGTCCTTAGGGTAGGCAGCGCATAGGCGATTTTTTGGTCACTATGTCCATGGGCCTCAGTTCCCGCTTTCCATCAGGTGGGCTGAGAGCTCAGTTGTCTACCTTCGTCACATAAAAAAAATCCATCCATGAATGAAGATCGTAAAGTGAGTTACTAGGCCTTAGGAGATAAAGTTTTTCACAATAACAGTAGACTAAGATTACATGAGCAAGCGCACTAATCGCATAGTAACTACCAAAGCAGATAGAGCTCAAATATCAAACAATTGACACTCAAATTGCCCCTAATTGAATTTGTTAGTTACGCGGTATTGCATTATCCCCGTTTATATGCAGCTTTCTTCATAATGTTTCCTTTACCCACTATTATTACCGTAAAACCAACCAACTATGATCCAATACTGCAACTATGGCCCACTATTTCAACTCCCAAATAAGCACGAGTCCCAATTTTCTTTCTGGTTTTACTAGAAATTTTCTGCCTCGCACGGCTATACTCTGGAATGATTGGTCGCCTGTGGTGTTTCCGGACCGTTACGATCTTCAAATCTTCAAGAAAAGAGCGTATTCCCATCTTAAAGGTCGGCAACGCACTTGTAATACCACGGGTGTTGCGTCCATGGGCGACGGTGATCGTTTACCATCAGGCGATACGTCTGCTCGCTTGCCTCTTATTCCATAAAAATAACCTACTTACTTCTCTATTACACCTTCTTACTTGTTGTATGCTAGAATCAAAGCCGAAATTCTTCGTCCACATATCTCCGCATTAACCGGGCATTTTTACATCGCATTAAGAGTCCATTAGGTGGCGAGCAGATAATGTGACGAAACTGATTAATACCGTATCTGTGGTATCAGCTGTTTGATTTATATAAGCTTTATCTGGTCGGGATGTGGCGCCGGCGCAGGGCTGTGTCTGCGCATGCGTGGCGTAACTGGCGTTAAACTTACCTGCTTGGCGCTTTTTTATAATGGTATGGTTAAGAAGAAGGTATACCGTTTTCCTTGAATATTGAATTGTACCGAATATCACTTGTCGAATAATGAACTTTTCATTGATGATCAGAGATCGGATTTTTGTGCACATCTCATACTAAATGTCATCAAAATGACGTAAGTCACTAAGAATGTCGCAAATCCATCGGATCTCTGGTGATGATTGATTTGGCGTGAGTACATTTATTAGCCAACTATTATTTTTTACAATTATTTGCCATCCTTTGGCCGAATTTTCATTTCCCAACTATAAATAGTTACAGCTACTAATCTTGTGGCTACATGAAATTCTGTGACAAACAGGTCGGAATCAACTAGAGGAACAGAATCACTAGTGTCACGTGGTTTACTGTAAAATAAGTATTCTACTACTTCCCCAATTGGGATCTACTCTAGATTCAAGCAATCCTTCCACACAAAACGACACGTTTCTTAGTGTCCATACCTATAATCTTGTATGATTTGCGTGCTTTATATTTGGCGGTTTTTTAGATTTCTATATATGTATAGACACAACAAAAATGTATGATTAAGTGATTTTCTGTTTAAGGGCACAATCAGTAAGGGTTGTTTTCGCGATTTTTTTTTCTGCATTTAAATATTCTAATCCAAGTATTATACTAAATAGGCTGGTTCACTACTATTTTTGTTAAGCGTCAGTATAGGCGTATATATTTTTTTGTAAATACAAAGCGCACTGCCAGCCCTACAATATCTCGATACACTTAGCTTTCTCGACGCATGCGTGCTCCGATATGACGTCTCCAACTGAGGAGTATTATATACAGCTCGTACCACCAGCAACACAGCTGCTGACCATCGGTAGCCCCTATTGTAAGGGTATAGGGTCTATCTTTAGTTATTGTTGCGTTGCTGTTTGTACGAGCTCCTGTTTCTGTTATGCATTTGTGCTCGTATAGTTGTTAGGAAGATAATTTCATATGAGATGTGTGTTGAAAGTACGATTAAAGGCTCTCTGATTTTTATTCTAAGTAACTAAAGTTGATAAATATACGTGCATATAATATATTACATTACATTTATCGCCACACCAACTCTTCCCGTGGGTGTCGTAAGACACTATAATTTCTTAAACGACACTAAGGGATTGATAGTGTATCTGGGTGCTTAGATAAGTTGCCAATCGCTAACGCTTAGTCGTAAAACGTGAACGAAAGGCAGCTAAGTGTCTTTGTTGCACTAATTCGCAAGAGTGACTGAGAGGGAAAACTACGATACGCTACTAAGCGTTAGCGATTGGCAACTTGGCTAAGCATCCTGACATTATTCAAGTTTGATGATGGGCAGCATAGTGGATACACTAATATGATCGCCAACCCGCTTGCCAATCACCACAATTATTTTTTAAGACTAATCTTAAGTGGGACTGGGCTGGGCATGTTTGCCGTATACACCCGGCAAGGTAAGCCAAAATGGTTTCAGATTGGAACCCACGGCAAACCTTCACTGGTGCTGGCCGAGGCATTGGCAGACCGAGAAGATGGCGGGACGACCTGGACGCATTCTATCCAAATTGGCGGGAGGACTGTGACGACCGGGCCGAATGGGGGAAAAGAAGGAGGCCTTTGCCCAGCAGCGGGACATTAAAACAGGGTAATAAAAAAAAAGATCTGTATGCACGTCAATTATTTTTATAGATCTGTATTTCCGAGATCGTGCTTCTTAGCTCAAAAATAAACAAATTTTTATTCTGCTGTGTTCATTGCTTTTAAATCAAAACAGACTAAATGTGGTACAACAATCTTTTTACGAGGGCTATAAAAGCGTCGTTAGATCGTAAATGTCCAGTAAAATGCTTAACTTTAATTGTCACGGCATTAAGCTAATTATTATAGCTTTGTTGGTTGAATCGGATTTCTAATTCAATGTAGTAATAGGTTGTTTTACATATTTCTTGGCGGTTGGTCGACGATCTATACGTATCTTTACGATATCAAGGGTGCTTAGACAAGATGCCAATCGCTAACGCTTAATCGTCAATCGTAAACGAAAGGCAGCTAACTTTCTTTGTCGCACCAATATGAAAGAGTGACATAGAGGGAAAACTACGATACGCTATTAAGCGTTAGCGATTGGCAACTTGGCTAAGCATCCAGGGTTCACCAGAGGGACATATCACTGACTCGTTTGCTAATGATACTCGGTCTTTGTAGTACTAATAAAGCGTGACAAAGAGAGAAAACTACTATGATACGATGCTGAGCGTTAGCGAATGGCAACTTGGCTACGCACTCAAAGATGCCAACCGTTAACGCTCAATCATGAACGACGCGCAACTGTCTTTGTCGCACTAATATGAAAGAGTGACAGAGAGAGAAAAGTACGCTACGCTACTGAGTACGAGTATTAGCAAATGGCAACATGGCTACGCACTCAGAGAGCCTATCGCGAATATAGAAAATCGTAAATTTCGAACGTCTCTGTCACTCCGATGACACCAACGTTGGAATGAGAGAAACAGAAACATGAAACGTTCAATTTCGTATAATAATCCGTACTTAAAAATCAACATTATAGTGGGATGTAGGATTTATTTCAAAAACTGTTTTTGTCAGCTATGATTTGATATACAGATTATAATTGATAACTTTAGTATTATACCTATAGGTAAGTATATAAATTATGGGTCAAATTATGAAAATCTTAAGCAGATTTTGAAATAAATCATACTATAAGTGATTTTATTTAGGTCCAAGTTGAGTAATAACTGAAGGAATTAAACCATCTTGCGAATATAGAAGACTTCAGAGACACTTGTCGATACATTTGAGCAGTAGCAGTAGCAGTAGTAACGTAGTATGTAATGGTATCATGAGTTGTCAAGTAACGAATACGTTAAGGTACAAGTTGGCAGCCGACCGCAGGCGACAACTGCAGACGACATGTCGTCGCTTCATGTCGTCGCGACACGTCGTTGCGTCCTGTCGCTGCAGTCATGATTTCGATCCCGACTGCAGACGACAACTGCAGATGGCATTCAGTTGATTCCGAGCGGTCCGTGAAACAAGATGTCTGACGTGTTCGAGATTAGTGATCGCAATTTTTTACGTCTTTTATTAGAAGAGGAAGAAGATGATGATGACTTGCTTTTATTATACAGAAGAAGACGACAAGCCACATGTCCTATGATTAAATGCAGAGCAAGTGAGGGAACTTATTCAATACTGATCAAAAACCATTTGAAAAGCGATATGAAAGAATTCAGAGAGTATTGTCGTTTAAATGAAAAACAGTTCGATTTTATACTAATATACTAATATTATACTAATAAATCCATTTTGAAATGAAACACGCTCGACGTATCGTTGCTCGGCGTCAGCGACACTACTGATCTGCGGTCGGGCGACACTGACGTCTGCCGCTCGGCGACGCGTCGCTAGCTTCATGTCGCTAACTACGGAGGGAATTTCATAGAAATACATAGAAACCAGTAGTGTCGTCGCGACACGTCGTCTGCAGTTGTCGCCTGCGGTCGGCTGCCAACTTGTACCTTTAGTTTTACTCGATACATAAATAATTCTATCGTGCTCGCACTGATTAATTAGACCGAATTTGTACAATATTTGAAGGGTCACGGAAAGAACATGTCTAGTCAATTCAAATTACAGAAGGAAAAACCACCTTACTTTAAACATAGTAAGATGTGAATTTGCCCTGATTTTTTTAAGCACTGGACATGTTTTTTCCGTAAACCATTTGATCTTCTTCCAAACCCTATCAGGTATATCAAAGTTACTATGTAACGTGGTAATGCTTGCTACCAAAAGTCTGATAAGAAACTACACGGTCGAGTACTTATAATAATTATAATTCGGAGTATCCCGTAACTAGTACAGTTGATTACAATTTGCACAAAGAAGAATACTGTGGCCCTGGTGAAATAGTCATCCTAAATAACTGCCATGATATTTTATTATTTAAAATAAGAATGTATATCTAAATGGCTTTGTTGTAGTAGATTATTTTCCATAAATTTCAATAATTTTAATTACTAATTAATATCAACATGATGCAAGCTTTTAAGTTATTTACTTTATTTTTTAAATTCAGATCCAATAATATTGTTCATTTAGACGGCCTTATTTAGATTTTTATCTGTTATTTTATACGTTTTAAAGAGTTTTGATATTTAGTTATAGCTTGTTTAATTTAATATTTAGTTTATACCTATATTAAGGTGGATTTAGACCAAACGAGCATTCACTCATTCTATCCCCCACTCTACGAAATCAACGAATCTCGACGAATCACGTTTTGTGTGACGAACGAATTTCGTAGAGCGGGGGATAGAATGAGCGAATGCTCGTTTGGTCTAAATGCACCTCTACTTTTCTTCCAAAGTATTTTAAAATCTTGCTCACAAATCCTCTCAACTCTCTCTTATGTAATACTTAATCCGGTCCTTTATGTTTGTATTTATAATTACTTGTTTACTTTGTTGTACTAATATGTTGCTACTATTGTCTAGTCTATACTATAAATGTTTTCTCTCATCTACTCAAAGGTTAACTGGAAGAAATCCCTCATAGGGATAAGTTCGCCTTTGTACTTCCCCTATCATTTTGTAAATCTCATGTAATCTGTGTTTTGTACAATAAAGAGTTATACTACTAATACAACAAATCCGTCCGACTGTACTGAAGCGATGGCGGCGATAATCGCGCGATCAAATTACCGCTCGCGGTTAGCCGCGGTGGCTCTTAGCACGTTTTCAATCACGATGCAGCCAGGATTACCGCGCATGTGTGCAGGCCTTTATCACGTCAACTCGTGTGCCTGGTGGGTCGTTTTCGACCCAGGAACAATTTGGAAACCCATCTTCGGACATCTTACAAAAATCCTTATCTGGTTAATATAATATATGCTACATCATTAAAGAGGTAACCAGTTCAAAAATAACGTCCATTTAAATACAAACGGACCAAGGATACAACAAAATGTGACGCCAATTTATTTTATTATTGTTCCATAAAATATAAAAAAATCTAAATAGATTACTCAATATTGAGTATAGTGCAATATGTAAGTAATTTAAAGCAAATTGCTATGGTTACTAATAGTTTTTCTGCCAACGGAAAATTTTAATGACAGCGGCCCTTCCGCGAACTTCGAAATGAGCAAATTTCGTGGTTTTGTCTCTGTCACTTTAACGAAGGAGTTGTTGGAGCGACGAAGACAAATTCTCGAAATTTACGAATTTCGACGTTCGCGGTAGTAGGCCAGGAACTGATGTTCAAGCATTTTTCGAACCCTTCACTCTGCGTAGCCACGGACTTAACCAGTGTTTCTTCGTCGTGTTTAGTTGCCAAAAAGCCCTTTAACTTCTCAGACTCAGATACCTGGTGACGTGACAACGATACCACAATCTTGCGACTCGATCTTTACCAATTAACTCTTGCGCATCCACTTGACTTCCAAAACGACGTAACTGCAACTTGCGCCCTAATATTTTAAGCTATTTTTACAACCAGAGCAGTTTTTGCACACCGATGACTATCTGAGTTTAGTCACGATGCAGTTCGTTTCATTAAAACCCTGAATCCTTGATTTTATTAGGTTTTTATTGATACGCTATTGCCGCAATACAAAGTCGTTATTGTCGTGGGTCGCAATGACGCTGTTTAAGCAATGGGTAGCTAAGTATAAACTCTTCTTTTATTGCGTACCAGCCAAATTCGAAAAAAGATGTAAGATCTCTACAGTGTCTAATTTTCCGTCAGCCACATTTTTTTATTGGACTATTACTAAGCCATTTAAGTTTTTTGCGCATCTTTAATTATTTAATTAGGTATACACTTTCACGTTATTTTAGAAGTTCATTTTGAAAATGTTTCTATGGAAATTTTGAAAATATGAGTTATCGATATCCCAATAATGATTAATGCGTTCCAATCAATACACATACATAATTATATTAGTGAACCCGGGAAAACAAATATGGTTAAGTCCCACTTACACGTTAAGGTTTAGCCGACGAACGCGGGGTTAACCGGTTAACCGATTTGTTGAATCTTCCATTTTCAAAATCTTTTTATTGTGCGATTGCAACAACGTATAAGGGGCGAAATGCTTAAGGTTTTTTTGGAATTTTGCATCTAACAATTTGCTGTCCTCGTGCTGTGGCTACGATATATTATTTCATGACATGACAACACTGAATCAGTTATGTTTAATTTCTGTAAGTACACGTTTAAACGTTTAACCTCGTGTTAGTCATATCATCAGACTATTTCAGTCCATTGCTGGACATAGGTTTCTCCTATTACTTATGCGTATGGACGTATCAACCCTTTTCTAGGGTACACTTTATCGACCACATATCAGTCAATAAAATGTCAACCGCATCATCACAATTTAAGGTTCAAATTAGATAGGATTTAAGAGAGCCAGAATAGTTTTAAAATAATTTGATTTTCGTGTAAAAATGTGTTAGTTTCTTGAGGCCTGGAAAAGGGGTATGATACGGTTCATAATCGCCACGTTGGGCAAGCGGATTGGCAATCGCATTCTTTAGTATGTCTATTTCAGTAAATTAATGGTCATTGACATTTAAATACCTTAGTCGAACATTCAGTAGCGGTTAACTTCTGTGGTTAAGTCCAGAATCCTCTCTTTCATCGGGCATATCGCAAGACACGGAGAGTTTTCCATCGAGCGGCTGGTAGTTTAAAGCAGGGTCGAGAGCATTAGACCACGTGGTAGGTCCCCCTTGACGTGGACCGACTTGATCAAATCTGCTACAAACCCCTTCATGAGAATACTAGATACGCAGCCGTGAGAGAAGAATGGCGCCGGGGCGTGAAGCTCGCCACTCAAGATACGACGGCTATGACGACTCTGAGTGATGAAGAAGAGAGTCGACTCTTACAGAAGAGTTGGCTGTTACGTTATTTAGTGTTAAATGGAATTTCTCCACATTACGGACAATAAGGGACAATACTTACCTCCTTATTCAGAAACGTTTCAAGCCCCTAAGAATTGTTTGTCCCTTTCGCTCTTATCAATATGTTTATAAGAACGAAAGGGACAAACATTACTTAGCAGCTTGCTCAGATAAGATACGTTTATAAATAAGGGGGTTTGTAAATAAATGAAACTGTTAACAAGCAAGCACTGTGTAACAACATACAGATTCAAAATGTACCTACGGTGCCTAACTAAAAACTCATAAAACTAAATTCAATTCAAATTTCAAGGAATCCACTAAGCATGAAACTAAACATGAAGTCAGAATTCCGTCATATCTGAACTCGAGACGGTCCATATTGCATTGTGGGCCTAATTGGATTCTGATCGTTATCAGCTACTGATAAAATGGAATAGATAACATTCTGTAGTGACTTATTAAGGTCGTTCCCAGAATAATATTAGATGGCATGATACGAGCTCGCGGCGTATGTGTAGCGATAGCAGACGTGGTGGTAGTTTGGAGTCAGCCTCTATATAATACTATAACTATTGAAACCCCACTCCACTATATTACAAAGAACTTTACCCTTATGGCCTGGCAACGACATTGGTCTAAGGTGACCGACGGCGAGCGAATCCATAAGTTGGAGCGAGATGCCGATATCGGAACACCCACTCGCACGTATAATTTTCCATTTTAGTTAGACCATTGTCGTGGCCAGGCCATTATACACCATGTTCTTAGCCATTGGACAAAGCCGAAATGTACATGTCCGTTAGGGTATTTGATACCAGTTTATGCAATATCATAACAATTGATGTAGCTTTTACTAAAGAAATTTAGAAATTTTACTTTGGAACAACTAGTATTTGGGTATGTATTTGTTTAATAGCAGAAGCAAATGGGCTAGAAAATAACAATTATTTTCCTTACTTAACATATCTATTATGTCGTTTGTAAATAACAAACAACTCTGGACTTTTTATTCCTGAAACTCATTTTTTATATTAAGGCACTCAAAAAAAAGAAGCGGTTTCCATACAGCTTCCGCTGCCGACGCTACAGCCTATCAGCGATCTGTACAACGGATCGTGTAGTGTAGTTTTTGCGAAATTGCTCCCGATCAACCTCCACTCTCGATTCCCTGGAGTTGGCAACGGTGACGTCACTGAGCCAAGGTCCAGGCATATCGTGGACATCGAGAATTTTCGGACATCTTTGGCACTCCAATTACGTCTTCATCTGAGTGAAAGGGGTAAATGCTCGAAATATTCGAAGGAGTCCAATAGGCGTAACGTTACTGTCAAAATTATAGTTGCCATCTATGATGTGACGTCATAAGTCCAAGGTTCAAACGTGTCGTCATTAAAGATAATGAAGAATAGTTTGAAATCGATTCCTCTTTTTGTGATGTCACAGAATACAGGGCATAATGGGCGTTTATGGTCCCTGTCAAAATAGTGGAAATAGAATTGAATATCATTACCAGTTATGCTCTATTTTTTAAGCCAAAGCCGAAATAAGAACAAGAGAATTAAAAACAGAGTGACGTCATCCTCGTTTGAGACAACCTACATACATAAGTTTTCATAAGTTTTTGTGAATTTTCACAAAGATTGACAGTGTTCTTTTATAGGCATGTGCAAGCATGGTCAAGTCTTCTTAATTTGATGTATTTCTAAAACTACTCTCGAATTGCAATGGGCTGAAAGGTAGCCCCATATATACTTGTAATTGTTGAAGTTACGATTTATTCATTAATCTGTCTTGCACAAAAACAAACTATAAAGGGCAAACTGAATCCTGTGCAGTATTTTCTACTAGTCAACCTTCTGTCTCGGTAAGTTACCCCATATGTCCAATATTACTATAGGAAAAAAATCGATATGGTAATGTTCATTATACTGAGTTTAGTTAGAAAATAATGGGCCTAACTGATGGTCACAACTCTTAATTTGAAATAAACCATGTTCATATTGGGATTTGTGGTTCAGTGACATGAGGAAAACAACGTAACTTCTAAAAATGACCCGTGCTAAACTAATAACGTCCTCTGCGAGATAGCTGGGCGTGCTAAAACAGGAGGTTTAGCGCTATCGCGACCGCAGTATGAAATCATGGAGTGATTCATTAGACTCGCCGATAGAGGGCGGAGGTGACGCGCCCGCCACCGCGACGTGGGCGCACGCCATACGATATAGCGTTACAAGTCTTGTTGTGAGTCTTTTTCTGATAAATGAAAAAAATGGGGCGGAAAAGTTCTCGAGTGGCGAAGGCGCAGCTAGTGGTAAGCCCCTCACAAGGTAGACTACCTGGACTACAAGGTAGATGATCTGGTGAAGGTTGCAGGAGTTTGCTGGATGTGGGTAGCCCAGAACCGGTCATTGTGGCAAGTGAGGGAGGTATATATCCAGCAGTAGACGTTTTTCGGCTGAAATGATGATGATGATGTACTAAATGGTAGAAAACAAACATAGATGTCCCCTGCATTTGATAAGCAGATAACAACAGATACTTAATAAACAACTCCAAAGATGTCAGATGCAGGGAGTATTGTGCAAGTGTGCAAATGAGATATGAAGAATATAGAAAGCTGATGTAAGTCTCCCATCATTGGCATTGCATCAACGGAAATCCGGTGAATTTGCTAACCAGCAGAAACACAACTCTGTTCTAGGTGACATCGGTTGCTGATATAAATCGAGAGTGAGCAGAATACAAGTCCTATGGCATGGCCCGAGCAACACTCATGCTGTCGCCAATTCTACCGCGGACTGTCAACGTAATTTGATTTGCTCATGTACTTTGAAATTTAGCAAAGGAGTTTTTATATACTATAGTAATGGATATATATAAAAAAAAATTAGACTGCTAATTATCGGTGTTCTGATCGTAACTACAGTGTGAATCAATTTAAGTAGGAAGATCTATCCTTTTTATGAAAAGCCTAATAAGTGATACAAATATGGGCCTAAGCTTGTCCCTTGTGGCACACCCACGGGTCGCACACACGGCCGATTACATCCTTTGTTGTGGAAGAAAAATGGCCGTACACTATCACCGCGCGATACTATTATTTAAAACAAGATGCCTGACGACCGATATGCCGCTATGAAATGATAGAGCGACTAAAGCTTAGAGGTGGCAATACTGGCAATGGTACGGTTGAGTCATTGTAAAGTGCAAGATAAGGTCTAATGAAAGTGTGTTACAACAGATACAGCAGATGTAAACTAGTTGCTATATAAGCTGTAGACATAACAAAAATCTAATCTAAATAGATATAAGGTTTTGAAATAACCGTCTGCATATACCTACGAGAAATTGGTAGACTAATAAAAATAGAAAAGTAAAGGTTACACTGACTGATGAACAGAACGAAAAAAGTCCAAGCTGAAATGAAAACTCACTTCACTTTGCTACGGCAGCAAAGTAACGCCTCTAACATTATGGCAATAAAGGCGTGTTTAGATATTTTTGATCACTCCGAACGCTGAAATATATCTGATGCCGATTGTACTTGTCTTGCAATTTTTCCGCCGTTTTACAGTTTAAATTACTTGTGTGTTTAAATTACAAAGTTGGTTTTCATATTGATGGTTATACCAAGTAATGAAGCAGTATACTAAAATTGATATATTATCTTTAGCTTTCACTATTTTCTAAATATTTGCAATTCCTTGTCTTCTCCATTCTGCAATATATTCCTGGGTATTGGAGGCATTGGAGCTAGCAGGCTTTGCCTTTTTTGGCAATAGAATAACGGCAGTATCCTTGTACTATAGCGACGCCAGGAATCAGTATTATTATACCAGCTATTGCAGAAAAGTGTTTACGTGATGAATATTGTGTTGATGGTTGGTCTTTTTGGATTTTCTGGCGTTGAATGTTCATTAAGTGCTAGGCTTCGAATACCGACATTTACTAAAAATATTGGCATTCGAATTGTATTCCCGGAGTAAATGCCTGGATTTCAGAGTCCTACCGAGTACCAACAGATTAGACTGCTGTTGAAAAAACATTAAACTTTGTAAATTTTGTATTGAAAAGTCATTTGTGAATTTAAAATCATGATCTTCATAATTTCAGCCATAAGACGTCCACTGCTAAACATAGCGATATAGGTCCAACTTTTACCGGTTGGAAGCGACCTGCATCCAGCGTCCCCCAGCGATGAAAATGAATAAATTATTTTATTCCATATATCAATATTTTCCAACTATGTCAAAAAAGGAAGTTCGAGTGTAGAGTGTTTATGCTGTATCATTAAAGATAATATTATAAGGTACTCTGAATGTCAGTGCTAATGGCAATATGCCACATTTTTTTCAGTTTTGCGAGCACGGGTAATAACATCATAACACTTTTGTCAGTAGCCGTCATATCGCAAATGTCTTTAAAAAGGTTCAAGTAGCCGTCTCACAACCCGTGCCTCATTCAGCCTTTTTAAATCCAGCCCCTCAGGCTTTATGTAACCCAATACCGAATGAAGTCTTG
This sequence comes from Thaumatotibia leucotreta, assembly GCA_025490895.1. Taxonomy (NCBI): domain Eukaryota; kingdom Metazoa; phylum Arthropoda; class Insecta; order Lepidoptera; family Tortricidae; genus Thaumatotibia; species Thaumatotibia leucotreta. Next base: position 7,821 of record JALPQI010013647.1, on the reverse strand, counting down.
GCCGCATAATAAATGTGTTAAACACCTAGCAGATACACGGACCATTGTTACGGCGATTGTATCGGACGTATCGTGGTAGCACGTGACAAACGAGCCGGGCCACCCAGTGTGTATGGGTTTGGTAATTAGGAGCATGTATCGGAGTATGATTTTTTAATCTTTTGGTTGGCAAAATCGTATGAACAAAAGGATTACGCAATAAATTTTGGGGAAATGCCAAAGAATGACAAATTAAATGAGGAAATGAGGGGTATTTGACAAATTTGATTATTTAAAGTTTTAAATTAACACTTTTCTTGATTTTTATGTTTCATACAATATACTGCAATCTTTCAACTGCTATCAAAAATTGGCTATTCTACGTTCCTTGACCAGTGTTTTTCTACAGTAGGATGTTTATTGTATACAGTAACGTATTTGTCTGCGGTTTATGCCCAAGTACTCATAGATTAACTGGAAGTGGCACTTTGAAGAGGTAAGTCCGCCTTTATACTATCGTGATGTTTTTGTATTTTTTACCATGAAGATTATATTCATCCGCTCGTGCATCTGCTATCAACTGCTCTTTTATGCAAAGAGCAGTAAAGTTGATAGTTTTACAAGTTAATACAACTGGTAGCAAATGTTGTGATTCATAATTATTATATTTTTTATATTAATTGAAAATCAACAAGATTTAGGTAATTATATTCTATGCAGTTTTCCACTAGCATCTCTAATATTTAAATAAAACATTAGAACGCCATGATAAAAAATAAAGTCATAACACGGTAAACAGCTCCCGCCCAGCTTCTCGTCGACACAAATTGATTCACTATAAAATTCTTGTTAGCCATGATTCACATTGGAATCTCATAAAACCACTAAAACAATATCGGATCACAATAAAACCATTCCAATAACAAACGAGAGCAACAAAGACGGAAAAACAAAAAAAGCTGTCGACTCCCGCGCCGACGCAGCCACCTCCCAACGCCATCTCTTGTTAACTCCGATGAACTACAATGAAGCGATACACATTGACGTTTAACAAGGAAAATCGTATTAGGCGGCGCTTGTTAAAGCGGCGATGCATCAAAAACAACTCGTAGTTTTGTTGCTCCGTAGTCGTATTTGTTAACAAATGGCGTATTGTTTTCGGTTGAAACCTTAAACGTATCGTGGAATCTGGTGGCTGTCACTATTATTTTGTGATAGGAATTCCTTGGTTATGTCCGACATATTGTTACGTTCCCGAATGGTATAAGTGGGTTGATATACAAAGGAGAGATAGTTTTGAAATGTTTTATCTTTAGGTACTATCATTTGTTTATAATTATATTTACTTTTAGTTTAAACTGGTGTTTACAGTTGTCAGTTATTCATTTATAGTTGGTTAATACGAGCTAATGCTCGTCTATGTACCAACCAAAGCTAAAAAATCCATCTTCATCTATATTTTGATCATATTCAGAGTCTCGTGGTACTTATACCACAAAAGAAATCTCGCAAAACCCGACAGACCCAGACTGTATCTCAAGACCACATTATATTTGCTCTATCAGGTAGATCGCATTATGTACAGTCAGCCCATTAATCCCGCTATCAGCCATCTTATCGCTAACGACTCGACTGTACCGGACTGTGACGTGCAGCCATTTTTTGTGGATTAAATTTTAGGGGAGAGTGACTTGACAAGTATTTTCGTTGTTTCATATGAATGTTAACACTTTTAACATTGGGTGGGTTGCACTAAACCGCCTGTTAGCGGTAGCTGATGTATTGTATGAAAAGTTTTTAGTAATGTGCAGGTACTATTGATCAGCCTGTCAAATGTGAATTGTGTCACCCCCGCTCTATTTGTACCTATATGCACAATGCGTTTATGGTGCCTCTTACTGTACTGGGATCCGTGGTTATTTATTTATCATTAAACCTTACATGAGATAGATCACTATAAATATTAATATAGTCTGTTACCATGACCCAGGCTTTTATGAAAATGGGTAATAATACGCATTTTTGGCAATTGTTTTGAAGTATTAAGCAAATATTTAAATTTACCGTATAATTAATTTTATTTCTAAATTATAATTATTGGATGTCATATACCAAATAAAAAACGACCAAGATAACCAACTTCCGAGGTGGGGATCGAACCCACGTGCTCAGCTTTCTCGGCTGATGCCTGCACCCCTCGGCCACTCGGTCTGTCAAGACCCAAGACCAAGACCGAGTGGCCGAAGGGTTCGAGTCTCATACGACGTTTTTTAGCGCAGATGGCCCTCCGAAGCATCATCTGTACTAAAAAAACGTATACGAATCGTCAGTAGGATAAAAACAATAAACGAACCTAAAAAGTTGCCATATTCACGCACTTTTAGAACATAATTTTGGTTATATTAAGAACTTAAAATCTAAAACCTTGAGTTCACCTACATTTTCAATTAAAATTATTGATATTTATTTGTATTAACGTAAAAATATATCTGCGAACTAAACATATATCCTGATTTATGTCAAAAGCATCAAACGCTATGGAAAGCCCGCCATTATATGTTTATTTTTTTTAGATTCTCCTGACGATTGGTATAAATGTGGACACAACAGAAAAAAAGCCACGCTTCTCCCACACAAATTAATAAGATAGCACCTATCCTATGTGTGGTAAGTACTCGTCTTATTTCCTCCATCTTGTACTGAGGTCTGTTTTCTCCAGACCACTTTGAACGAGTACTCCAAAGGTGTTCTTGTTTGGCCAAATAAGTCGTCACCGCTTGCGCATATCGCTGGAAAGCTAGACTCGTGTTCTCATTCCTAAGCGAAGAATAATTGAACCAGTGTATGCATGACCTCGAGATCTTATTAAATTCAATTGTCTAAGATGTTGTGTAAAAATATCCGCGATGTCAAGAAAAACATGTGTTCCTGGTCTCCATTTTTGCTGGTGGTAAGGACCTCGTGCAGGGTCCGACCGAATAGCTACCACCGTCTTAAAGTTAACCTGCCGCTAAATAACAGTATTTGCACTGCTGTATTTCGGTTTGGGGGTAAGATAGCCGGTGTAATTACTAGCATAGATAGAGGCAATCCATCTAAGTCCTCAGGCTAGGCAGCGCATAGGCGATTTACTGATCGCTATGTCCATGGGCCTCAGTTTCTGCTTTCCATCAGGTGGGCTAAGAGCTCAGTTGTCTACCTTCGTCACATAAAAAAATGCACAATTTGTTTTTGGTGGCATTTTTAGCTGACGTTAGATGTCTATGTTTATAAATATAATATTATCGCAGGAGGGAACACCTAGGTACAATCCAAGCTGTCTCCCTCAGCATTTGGAATGGGCCACAGCTGCGTGCACAATTATCACGGCGAACGATAGCCTTGCAAGTGTGCGGATTAGATCGTGGGCGCTAGACCCCCGGTGATGGTCGAACCACAGATAAACCCATTGTTTAGAAGTATCTTCTGAATTCAAAATTAACTTTCAGCTGTAATCTGAAATGGGCTGCAGGCCTAGCCAAGATGCGATTTTGCAATCGTATTACGATAAGCGATAAATGTATGAGAATGACAGATTCGTACTAAAAGTAGCGTGAATATTTCCATACAATATTATGGTCACGTGACTTATCGCTTATCGTATACGATTGCAGAGCGGCAACTTGACTAGGCCTGCTGGGCGCGCTAAACCTGAATTGTAAACGAAATACGAATGTCTTTATCGCACTAATAATAAAGAGTGATAAATAGAGAAAACTGCTGCTGTGTTAGCGATTGGCGGCTTGGCTACGCACTCTGAAAAGTTCAAAGAAAAATGCTTGACTATTATAGCTACATTTGTCACCCGTTTGCATTATCTCCTCTCATCTACTCAAAGGTTAACTGGAAGAGATCCCTTGAAGGGATAAGTTCGCCTTTGTACATGCCTTTTACTTTTAAGAATTTAATGTTTTGTTTTTGTACAACAAAGAGGTTTACTACTACTACTACTACTTGATCTATTTCATAATTACCCGTAGAATGTACTATTGTATTGAGGGTAGCGATGAAAATGTCGGTAAAAATCTAATGTTTTTATCGGGAATTTAAGAAACTTTGTTTGTTTCAGGTTTTGAAAGAAATAATCATTGCTATCACTGTCACTCCTTCCATCTATTTCAATTGACGTTTTCTCGATGACATCACGTTCCGCTTTTGTAAGACCTAATAAACATAGAGTAGAAGCTAAAAAGTGGAAATTTAAAGTTGATATTTTTCGTAAGAATCTGATAGAAATGAGCCAATGGAAAGAAACGATATTTTTCCTGGAAATTTTCAACGCTAATTGAGAGACCAACATAAAATATTTTTAAATGTATATCTGATGGCGACTGTACAAAAGTCAGAGGCCCTACCAGTCAATTGACGTGTTAACTCTCTCTCGCACTTGTGGATTCGTACGTAAGTGTGACAAGGAGGTACGTAATACGGTTCGCGGTAGGCCAAGAAACTTGTAAAAAAACTACAAAGATCCGGATCTGAGGAAGATAAGATGGTAAAAGGTATTCCATTTAACCCCGTATTAATTGACTGATAACGCTATCAGCCCGATTGTGTGGCGCCAGGAGGCCTATAAAACTGTCCGAAGATGTATTTTTGATACTCTTTGGAGATGTTTTGAATATGTGGTAATTCGAGGAAGATAAATATTGACAACAAAGTAAAAATATTGACAAGTGGCCGTGTGGTGACGGCAGTAAGAATACATTTGTCACCACCCCAACTCCTCCTGCGGGTGTCGTAAGAGTCGACTAAGGGATTGAAGTGACACTGACCATTATTTGATAAAAGATTGATGATGGGCAGCAGCGTTATCATAGTGGACACATTACTGCGATCACCAATTCGCTTGCCCAGCGTGGCGATTATGGGCATATACCTCCTAATGCGTACACGATCTATATAGGAGAGGCCTACGTCTAGCAGTGGACTATCATAGGCTGATGATGTGAAATATTGACAACAGGGAGGAGTTGGGGTGGTGACAAATGTAATTACCTACTGCCGTCATCACGCGGCTCAATATCTGTAGACTAAGGCGATTTGGTATCCTTTGTCGGCTCCATGTTTGGTACATAACCCCACGAATATGCTATTTCCCTCGCGTGGCCACTATATCAGAGTTTTATATTTGTTATCGGGGAATCGAACCTAAGCCGGGCTGCAGTCTTTGCACACTTCATTTACATGTCCCATTTGCTTAATAGCCGGAATACTGCATGCGACTGGACAGATTTGTGTGGGCCAGTTCATAAGCGGTAGCAAGTAGGAAAACGCTATATGGTAAGAACTAGAAGCTAGGCGTGGTACAACGCTATAAGGTAGGAAGTGATCAGACTTGTATAAATTTGCAAATCTTGTAATAAATAAATTTTTCGTGTTTTAGCATAGGTACTGTATGTATGAAAAAACACGAAAAATGTATTTATTACAAAATCCTCAACTAACGACTCCTAGCTGAGCATTGGGTGTTTCAGCCTGTAGTAGTTAAGGGTTTAATAATTATGCTATATTTATTTAGTTAGCTAATGGTTTTTGACGGTAAACATATTTAAACTACTGCAACAGCTATATTAACAGAGTTAAATCGTATACAATTATATTAGGCAATTTTATTTAAAATTGTCCCAGAAGTTTGTTTATGACACATCGTTATTTAAATAATTTTTTAAATAAATAAAGTTATAAATAGTAATTACCTATTTATAACTTCATTTATTTAAATTAAAAAAAATCCTTCTTTCAAGTCTGTTACGTCATCATAATAATATGCAATCTTTATTAAAACGGTAACGTAAATGTAAAAAATATATTGCGGAAAAAACGTTATTATGTGTAGAAATACTATAAAAAACATCAGTTCAGGAGATAACTTTTTCAGATTTCATGATTAATGATACATGCACGCGTTAAATTGTTGTAACCAAATTTTAATCGTCTGCCTCTGTTCCGCGTCCGCTTACAACTTGGACCAAACCCGCAACGCGGCATTTTTCGTTTCAAAGTCGGCAAATTACACACATAAAGAAATGTGCAATTGCAATACAGTATTAACATTTTTATGGGCTGTATATTACGCGAAACGCTGCCCGGCGCAATTGATGGTGCTTCTAATGTGAATTTTATGTATCACCCCGTTTAGACCGAAATGAAACTGTAATTATAGTAATTTAAAGCCATATTAGATCTGTAAGTCGTGTCACTACTCACTACTAGATTTTTCTAGAATTTATACACTCACGCTGCTCAACCCCTTGCTCAAAGCGGCACCGCATACTGACGTATTTTGCAGCCAAATGGCCGCAGTTTGTGAAAGGATGCAAACCGGTTTTTGAATCTCTGTACTCAATATTTCGCATTTTCTTCAATAAACTGAAATGAAGGTTTTCTGAAATGACGTTCACCAGGGCGACAGCACTGAGGCGTCAGGTCCAGAAACTTGTCTAAATTTTCCGAGCACCTATATTAGTTTCATGTTTAAATGTTACGTATGAGTTAATAAAATTAAAAAAAAAACCTTCTAGTTAGTTTGTCTTTGGAGCTTGATAATTATGTTTCTTAGCGGGACCTTACGGCTAAGTGGCGCCAACTAGTGGCATACGTTTTCTTATTAGGTAATTTACCTACTCAAAATTTGAAGTTCTTGAGATTTTAAGATAAAACGAAATAATAAAAGGAACATGTGTTGACTTCAACAGTTGCTGAAAAATCCGTTTCGATCTAGGTGTGTAAGTTTTACACTTATTTTACTATTTGACTACTTTGTTCTATTATTTTGCTGTGGTAACTCAAGCTACTGCATTTTAATATTAAAGGGTAGAGCTTTTAAAATTATATAAAAAGCATAATTACTAAATTTAAAAAAGTTTTGCGATTAGAACACGAAGAATGGAAGATTTATTTCTAAATAGTCGACGTCAAAGGTTCAGCAAAATTATAAGTAACAATGAGTCATTTTGAGAGAGAACAAAGACCAAGCCGCCTCCTTTAATAAGTTTTTTTATTCTAAGTTCTGCGAATTAAGTTATCACGACATTATAACATAGGTTATGGGGCATAGGTTCAAAAAAGCATATGGTTATTAGGTACCCTTTTCTCTAACCCACTCAATTTTTACTCGGCATGCTAGGTAGCAACTCCCTTGAGACTAGGCGGATTTACAACTCTTTGTCTATGAACTGTAAGATTTTTAAAGGCGAGTCAGATTGCTCTGACCTTATTGCAAGAACTTGCCGCCTCTTCGTTCCCGACACAGACAACATTGTTGTCTATGGTTCCCGATAAGTAGGTACCTGCGCAGTCGCAACCATCACCTCCTTACCGAGGACGTTGCTCGTACAGTGTCCCACCAGTTCTCGCCTTATTCCTCTACGAAATGCATTCGTTACACAAAACGTGATTCGTCGAAATTCGTTGATTTCGTAAAGTGGGGGATAGAATGAGCGAATTCTCGTTTGGTCTAAATGCACCTTTAAAAGTCGTCGCCAACCAACTAGTTAATACAATTATGTAAACGTATTTAATCCTAGCATTTCCTCTTATTTGTCCTGTTTATTTTACTATGAGTTATTTATCTAACTAGGTTGTAGTATAAGGAAGCAATAATTATTAAAAAGATAATAAAAATAAAGCTTAGATGGACGACGGGCAGAAGAATGTAATTACGTAGAAGTCTACATTTTAACTGATCTGAGATAAGAAATGACTATAGATACACATGGTTTGCTGGTGGTAGGACCTCGTGCAGGGTCCGTCCGGATAGCTTCCACCGTCTTCCCCGTTAACCTGCCGCTAAATAGTACT